>CAUYPK010057992.1:0-15751 GCA_963574355.1 Loris lydekkerianus | reverse complement strand
TGTTACTATGCATGTGGCCCTAGAACAGGAAAATACTTCCATCATATCGACTCTGCTGCTTCTATAGCATTCCTACACTGAACATTTTTTTCCCACCATTTTTTTTTTTTTTTTTTTTTACCCAGTTTCTGGCCGGGTCTGGGTTTGAACCCACCACCTCTAGCATATGGGGCCATGGCCCTACTCCTTTGAGCCACAGGTGCCGCCCTCTCTCTCTCTTCTTTTTTTTTTTTTTATTGAGACAGAGTCTCACTATGTCGCCCTCAGTAGAGTGCTGTAACGTCACAGCTCACAGCAACCTCAAACTCTTGGGCTTAAGTAATTCTCTTGCCTCAGCCTCCCAAGTAGCTGAGACTACTGGCACCCGCCACAATGCCCGGCTATTTTTTTGTTGCAGTTGTCATTGTAGATCTTAGCTGACTCTGGCTGGGTTTGAACCCGCCAACCTTGATGTATGTGGCTGACGTCCTACCCACTGAGCTACGGGCACTGACCTATGGGCACCGCCTCAACTCTCTTTTTAGTTCTGAGTTGAATGATTTTTTTTTTTCTTCATAGATAATCAAATCATTTCCAAATAATCAATGTTATTTTTTTCCTTCTGGAAAGGAAAGAGAATCTCATTTTTCTTATTGTGTGGTCAGGCTCTCTAGCTTTATGTGGCATCTTTGACTTGTTCCTAGCTTAATTGGAATGAATCAAAGATTTTTCTTTCTTACTATTCTACTCTATGCTATAGTTTTAATATTTATCTTGAGAAAATGAATTTATAAGTTCTTTGTTGTTGTTCTGACATTTAGCACAATCAGATATTGAGTAAGATTATGTGAATTTTTGGCATCTACTGAAATTATGAGTTTTTCCCCCTAATCTATTAATGTGGTGACTTATACTGACAGAAGCTTTAATAAAGCTACCTTTGCTTTCTTGGCATAAATCTTCATGATCTTAAATATTAAAAATATGCTATTAGCTTTTGTTAACTTGATATTTTCCTAAGGATTCTTTCTCACTTACATTCTTAAGTGAACTATTCCCATATTTTGCTTTGGGGCCTGACTTACGTTTAGAAGCAAAATTTTATTAGCTCCATAAAATGAATTGCATTGCTTTCTCTCTTGTCTGTAATGTGTAAAAACATTTAAATCTGGGACATATTTCAGAAGAGTAATGATTACAAATTCATTTCTTCTTGCATTTATTTTGGCATTTCATATAATTCTGGAAATCTATCCATCCTATTTAGATTCTCAAATTTTGGTTAATAGTTCCTAAGATTCTTATTTAAAAAAAAATGTAAGATTCACTTAAGAGATGCTTCTTGAGCACTTTCTGTATTCCAGACAATGTAGGTGCTGGGGACATAGCAAGAGAAAAGTAGAGAAAGGTCCCTTTCCTTGTGGGACTTACTTACTTGTGGGACTTATAGTGGGGGAGACAAAAACAAAACAAAACAAAACAAAAAAAGTAAGCTGACATTGTATTAGATTCTGTTTGACTCTTTTTGCTCATTGTAGTTTATCTTCTTGAATTAAAAAAAAATCTCATGGAATTCCTTCCCAGAGGTATGAATGTCTTGTCGATCATTTCAAAGAACACGTTTTCATTTAATCTACTTACGTACGTTTGATAAGCATACAGGGAACGGAGTCTCCATGTCATCGTATCCGTCCCCTTTCTTGTTCCTTGGTTGTTCTGCTGCTTTTTGTAGCTTCTCGATGGGCTAGCTGAACGGGGGTAGGAAGACTCACTGCGTCTGGCCCCTCCTTTCCTCACAGGGTCTTGTCTTTACTGCTTTTGCTCTCTTCGTGTCCCTCAGATCATGGGTCACCTTGGTCTCAAGAGGGTGTAGAGTGGGGCCATTCAGCCGTGCTGTGAGTAGAAGGCTCCTTTCTTCCATGTCACTCCATTAGTGATATTGTTGTGCTTGGTACCCTTAGACACCCACTCTCTTGAGTCTTTGAGACTTTTTGAGCCTCCCGTAAAATAGTAGGGGAAGAGATGTCCTATCTCTTGTCAGGAGTATCGGATGGGGAGTACAAGGTTGACTGGCGATCAGTACTTTGGCAATGAAATTTAGGATGTTGATAAGGGGGTATGGAGTCCCCAGGATGCAAGGCCACAGACAGTTTTGTATTTGTGCTTTCACGTTTGGTCCTCTCATGTTTCATTTTAGATTTCTCACACTCAGAAGTTTTGATGGTTCTCTCCAGGAATAATACTTCCATCTAAATATTATCCTACTACTTTATTTTTCCCTCTTTTGTATATATTCATCTCCTTTAAAACAATGATTTTTGGCCAGGTGAGGTGGCTCATGCCTGGAATTCTAGTACTCTGGGAGCCCAAGGTGGGTGGATTGCTTGAGCTCAGAAGTTCAAAACCAGCCTGAGGAAGAGAGAGGCTTCGTCTCTGTAAAAATAGAAAAACCAGCTGGGAATGGTGGCAGGCACCTGTACTTCTAGCTACTTGGAAGGTTGAGGCAAGAGGATTGCTTGAGCCCAAGAGTTTGAGGTTGTTGTGAGCTAGGTTTATGTCATGGCACTCTATGCAGGGTGGCAGAATGAGACTCTTCCTGCCTGCCCGCCCCCAAAATGTGCGCTAGTGCATACACACACACACACACACACACACACTCACTCACACACACACCCACACCAAAAAGTGCTTTCTGTATAGCTGTCAGAAGGAGAACTGGGCTGAGCTTGGCTTTCTCATCTTTGTGTTTCCCACTGTACCATGCCAAAGGAAGACTGAGGAGTATTAAAGCAGTGTCAAATGATACTTTTAGACAAAGTGGCTTCTTGATATTGGAAAACCAAGAATAAAATTCACATCTATGAAAATACTTTGTTAACTGCTAAATGTAACTGTGAGCAAGTTACTGAACTTATCTGTGTGTATCTTATTGCAAAGTGGTAGTTAAACCTGCTTTGTGGAGTTTGGAGGGTAAGAAGAGGGAAGTAAGAAACTGTTTCAATTGGAGCAATGAAGGAATGCAGTAAAATGTGGACACCAGAAATAAGGAAAAGGTCCAAATTCCAGCAAAGGTAGCTAAGTCACTGCCTGGACTCGCTTCCTGGAGGGCAGGAAGGAATGAACAGTGACTAGTAGGTGACCAGACACAGCCACCTGTTTCTAGTTTCCCTTGCTTATCTCCTGGGCAGAATACACAGGAGGCATGAGAAGTGTCCCCTCCACCAGCACTCTGATGATCAGAGTATGTCTGTGCTGAAAGCAGGCATTCTTATCTCCTATGCTTGTGTATTTTTCTCCTGACAGCTTTATTGAGCTATAGGTTGCATGCTATAAAATCCTGTGCTTTATTAAACCTTCCTAAGTGTTGCCCTAATTCATCACGATTATGTAGGAGGGCTACTTTCACAGTTAAACTGGTATTTTCTTCAAAGGTGTCTTTTTCTGTTGTTAGAAATGATAAATTATACGTGTGTTGCATATGGAATTATAATCTTATTTGCATGCTATTAATCTTTTGTTCATAAAATTTTTTTTCATGCTATTTTACTGTTAAATAAAAAGTGATAGTTTAAGTGAAAGGTTACTCAATCTTGACCTTGACTCACCTTTCCTTAGATGTTAAACTTTTTCTTTGTACTTAAAAATTTCTATTTTGTGACAAAATAGCTTCTAGTTTTGCTCATTATGTAGTGCTCAAAATTCTCATGAAAGCTATAGACTTTTTTTTTTTTTCCGAGCAAATGAACATAAACATACATTTTGCACATAATTTCAGCCGTTCCATGAATCCTCTGAGCCTTATTCGGTGGAATCAAAAAAGTCTTGGTAGGGCAGATGTCATGGCTTCTGCACCTTCAAACGTGTCCAGAGTTTTTCTGTGTGATACTCGTGGAATTTTTAGAAACTGCTTGTCTAGCTAAGACTGTTATTTTCAGCTACTTTTTTTGCTTTCTCATTTACCTTCGCATTCTTGAAGTATTAGACCATTTTTTACAGTTGCCCTGTGAAGGTCACGTAGGAGATAATGATTAACCTTTGAAAAGAGGACTGTGTGGGCAGAGATGTTGATTTAACTGTCCCAGGTTTACCTATCTCATGTGATTGGTTTGGGGCTTTTAAAGTATTTTCCTGTGTTTTCTCAGTTAGGAATGGCAGATGAAGTTCTCATTCTACATATGCAGAAACGGCAGCCCACTTAAGGGATGTATGTATATGTGTATGTGTGTGTGTGTGTATGTATCTATATGTGTAAATGTATATATTTTCCAAATGGTGGTGCTAAGGGCTTGTAATTTTTAATTCTAATATCATGTATGGATTGAGTATATTTTCCCATGGGTTATTCTAATTGTCAATTAAAAGTAATAGTACAGTTTTTATTTTTTATTAAATCATAAACACATAGATCATGTATACATGAATGCCTTTATGGGGTACAATGTGCTGATTTCATATAGAACTAGGAACGCTTACATCACACTGGTTAATATATACCTCATCTCGTTTACTTAGTTATTTATATTCTATGCTAATAGATCCAACATGTATTATTCATTTTAACTCAGTGAGTATTTATTGATTTTTTTTTTACCCCCTCTTTGGTATGTACTTAGGACAAGAAAAATACATTCCTATGAAGAAGTCGTCTAGACTTGGAGTGTAAAACCAAGCCCTGACCCTGTCTGTAAAGAGGGAAAATTTACCTCACCACCATTTTTTTCCCCTCTCTAGGAGTTCTCTGATTTCTAATGCTGATAGTTTAAGGGAGAACTTGTAGCATCCTTCAGCTCAATAATGTCTTTAAAGTGACCAGAGTGCCATGTTGTTAATTTGCTTTGACACTGATGGTGAGTGAGATAACTCAAGTTATGTAGAAGGCAAGAATATCAAAGATTACTATTGAGTGTTTGAAACATTCTTCACGACTGTGTATATCCATTCATGTGATTATAGCAAGTGTATCATAGTTGCTCAAATTGCTAAGTGTAAGACTTATAAAGAATTTTCTTTGGGATATCTATGTTTTAAATTCAGATTTGTAAAATATTCATACAGGTTTTTCAAAGTTTTAGCATAATTTTTTATGTGGTTTTATATTACATGCGTCTTAAATCCAATATAATTTTAAGTGAAGTTCTGCATTAAAGTTTTGGAATTTTAATATATTTTAAACTCTCCATTTTAAAAATCTGCATTTAAAATGGTGTGTAAGAATACTAAAGTTCATAAAACAAAAATGCTGATGTTTTTATTTATCTCCCTTGGTTAATGTTTTGGTGAGGCGAGTCCTACAAGTCAAATACCAATTGTAAAATAAAATGGGTTTAGATTTATATTTAATTGCTTTTAAGCTAATCATTTGCAAATTGTTATGCTCAGGGACACAGGATAATGACATTGCATACTGTTGAAAGGTAATAACAACAAATTCTTTTTCCTAAGGGGTAATGAAAAAAAAGTGACATAAATTTATTGTATTACAAATTTATTCATTACTTCTTTTGTCATTAAGAATTCAGATAGAATTTCCAAATGTTGAAGTAAGAACCTTTAAGTTTCAAAATCTTGTGAAGCCTTACTATTGATAGTGAATACTGTTCTATTTTAGCTTGAGAGGCCCTTTCTGGGCTTTATGTCAAACAGGGGTCCTCAAACTACGGCCCACGGGCCACATGAGGTGGTGTGATTGTATTTGTTTTTGTTTTATTTTTTTACTTCAAAATAAGATGTGTGCAGTATGCATAGGAATTTGTTCATAGTTTTTTTTTTTTTTTTAAACTATAGTCCGACCCTCTAACGGTCTGAGGGACAGTGAACTGGCCCCCTGTTTAAAAAGTTTGAGGACCCCTGGATATAAAACACATCTATATCATTTCTCATAAAATTGCAAAGACTTAAAGAAATAAATTGTTTTTATGTAAATCGAGTAACATAGTATCTAGGGAAAAATTAATATGTCTGTTCCTATTTATTCAAGCCTAGAACCTAACATTTGCCAAGTGAAAAACTTGATTTTCCTAACTGTGTGACACAGCAACAGGGTTGATTTTAGATAACTTCTGGTCCTTGAAAAGATAACCACAAAGGCAACAATAGCACGTTATATGTGTAGTCCTGTGTTTCTGCTAATAATTTTTTGGGAAAAATTTGTTTTGTGGTTGAGGTTGATAGTTGTAAAAATGCTATTTTCAGTTAGAAAAAGAATGAATGTTTAGTTACTGTGGAAATCCAGAAGTAATTTATGACTTTTAATCCTTATTGAATTAGATAACACTAACAGAGTAAGTTTATCTCCTTTATCTATGTATCTATTCCTTAGAGTTGCTATTTCCTAGACATTTTTTTTGCTATTCTTTTTTCTAGAAATTATCTTGACTCTTTTGTCTGTGCCAAGATTCTTTTTCTAATACTGCTTTCTGTAACATTTTTTCTCTGCTCTCCAGAGGTGCCTCAGGATTTTTTTTCCTCTATATTCTGTACATAGAATTTTGGGATAGAGAACTATAAATGCAGAAGTATGTTAGTGATTCTTTTTTTTTTTCCTCATACATATTTCTTTTAATCTAAAATGTTGCCTTGACTTTAATTCTGCGTATTCAAATTAGCTAAGAAAGTGTAGGAATGTGGTCTCTTCCATATTTGGGCTTCTTGTTCACTATAAAACTATAAAGAAAAGTTTTCTAGTCCTTCAGTTTCACCTTAATACATTGGAACATTTTATGGATTGTGTATTCATTAACATCCTAATTCCCATCCTTTATACATTCTACACTCATAGTACAAAATCAGTGTAAAATATTTCTGTAGCCAAGTTGGCAAGCCTTATTTATGTATGGGACCCTAAAGCTGATAAAATTGCACTATTACGTAGTTTAAATTAGAATAAGTCATAAGAGGGTCAGATGTGTGTATATGTTTATAGAACAAAAAAAAATTTTTTTAGTACTATTTATTTTTAGGAAATAACTATAAGTTATACTAAATGTTTCATAGTTTTAAATTTGTTTTCATGTTCTTATCCTTGGATGAAATATCTTGTTAGATTATTTAGTAGTTTCCTTAGTTTTTTTTTTTTTTTTTTTTTTTTTTTTGAAAGAGTCTCACTTTGTTGCCCTTGGTTGAGTACTGTGATGTCATGGCTGACAGCAACCTCAAACTCTTATGCTCAAGTAATTATCTTCCCTTAGCCTTCCAAGTAGCTGGGACTACAGGTGCCTGCCACTGTGCCCAGCTAGTTTTTCTGTTTTCAGTAGAGATGGAGTCTTGCTTTTGCTCAGGCTGGTCTCAAACTCCTAGGCTCAGGCTTCTCACTTTGGCCTCCGCAGTGCTAGGATTACAGGTGTGATCTGCCGCGCCCGGCCAATTTCCTTAGATATTTGAATCTTTCAGAAATTTTTTGAAGTTTTTGATTGAGGTAAATTTTAGAACCAATTAAGGTTCAGAAAAAACTCTGTTCAGATAGTTTACTCTTTCTTTTTTCTTTTTAAAAAAACTGTAATGGAAACTAACTTGCTATCATATCATTGTTTTTAATGTATTATAGATATTTGGAAGGGCAGAGTAATTTGGATATTTTTAAACTTTATATGGGAAAAGAACAGATTTACTTCTGGACTCTTATTTTGGAAATTATTAAAATTTTAGTCTGAGTGAATGGATTGATTTACTTCTAATTCAGAGGAAATTTATTTCTCCTTGACGTATATTTTATACATTCTATAGCAGCTCGATGTTGGAGGCTAGAAACCAAAAGTGATAATATAGTAGGGATTTCTACAAGTGTTGATAGTTACTCAAAATTATTTTCTATTTAAGAATCTATTTGCATATTTTGAAATGAAGTGTTAAAGGATATTCAGAAGAAAAACCAAGGTATGAGGATATTTTATTTCTCAGTAATTTTTTAAAAAATTTATTTATTTTTATTGTTAAATCATAGCTGTGTACATTAGTGCAATCAAGGGGTACAATGTGCGGGTTTCATATACAATCTGAAATATTCTCATCAAGCTGTTCAACGTAGCCTTCATGGCATTTTCTTAGTTACTGTATGTAGAATTTGTATTGATATGAGAGTGTTCTACGGTGGCTCCCACCTGTAATCCTAGCACTCTGGGAGCCTGAGCTTAGGAGCGAGAGACCAGCCTAAACTAAAGCAAGACCCTATCTCTACTGAAAATAGAAAAACTAGCTGGTCCTCGTGGTGCACGTCTGTAGTCCTAGCTACTTGGGAGGCTGAGGCAAGAGGATTGCTCAAGCCCAAGAGTGAGGTTGCAGTGACCTGTGATACCACAGCACTCTATCTGGGGCAATAGAGTGAGACTGTATCTCACAAAAAAAAAAAAAAAAGAAAAAGAAAAAAAAAAATTATAATGTCGTTCTGACTTTAGTTGGAGTCAAAGAAAACGTTTGAGTTTTTTTCTTTAGCCTTGTAATTTTTTTTATTACTTGTATTGATGTCTATCATGCACGTAACTTACACCAAAATACATTTTCAAGGTTAATAATGAACTAGCTTAATTTGGAAGTTGGGTGTTACTGTATTTTGGAATTATAATCTTTTTCTTGAAAATATAATTCACCAATGTCTCTACTCTTTGTGTCAAAATCTAGAAAGTTTAAAAAGTGGAAATCTTCCTAAAGTGTTTTCATTTCTGCTGTTAGCTCCAGAATGACAACTAATGGTGGTATCTTTGATGACCCATGGTGGTACAAAGTTGATGATGTGGTACTGGGAGCTTACTGTGTTCTTAAGGCCATTCCAAACCTTCCTCTGAAATGATGGAAAAGGCAGCCCACATGTCCTTCGATTCTTTATTTTCATATTCATTTAGGGGCCCAGACTGTCTCGTTAGTAAATGTTGACAGATAACGCCACATTAACAAAATAACATTTAATAATTTTTAAAAATGAGAAGGAGTCCTGAGACTGAAAAAATCTGAGAATTCTAAAGAGTTTAGATTTTGTCTTAAATGCAATAGGGAGCCATTAAATGGCTTCTTCTAGAGGGTGAGCTGATCTGTTGTCTTAGAAAGAGCGCACAGGTCATCCTGTGACTTACATAGGGGCTAGCCCACAGCCACTGCTGCAATTCAGGAGAGAAATGAGGTCTCCTGCTACCTTCTTTTGTTGGGTTAGATGTGGTGGCTCAAATAGATCTAAAGGAGTAACATCAGTGGTCCTAGGAGAGAGAACTTGAAGAAAAAGTCTAGCTCAGTCCGAGGTTTTTGATGTCGGAGGCTGGTGGCTGGTAGTATTATAAGCTGAATAGACTTTATTTTTCTGCCAGTGCTTTAAAGGTAATAATTCCACCGTTTCCTGGCTTCCATTGTCCCTGATGAGAAGTAGTTTGTAATTCAAATCAAGATACCTCCCGTATGTTATGTGTGATTTTTTCCAGTTGCTTTTCAAGGTTTTCTCGTTATACTTAGTTTTTAGTAGGTTGACTCTGCTATGCCAGATATCATTTTCTTTACATGTATCCTGCTTGGTGTTTGTTGATATTCTTGAATCTTTAAATGTCTTTTCTCCAGTTTGGGAAGAAATTTTGGACATTATCTGTTAAGCTTTGTTTTCTGTCCTATTCATTCTCTTCTTTTTCTGGGACATCAATTACAGTTGTTACCCAGGTATTTTAATGTTTTACCACAGATCTCTAAGGTTCACTTTACACACACACACACACACACACACACACACATAGATTTTTTAAAAATTCAAGTTAATGTGAGGGTACAAATAACCAGGTCACAATGCATGTTAGATTGAGTCCATCTTGTAGTTGTGTCCCACACCCAAAAGGTGTGCCACATACCCCTACATACTGTGCCCAGTAGGTGGGAACATCCCAAACACCATCTCCCTCCCCCCACCCAGCTTGAAATGAGTTTTTCTCCTCTGTGGGCATGAATTAGATATCTACTGGCTTGATATTAGTATTGAGTACATTGGATCTTTGCTTTTGCATTCTTGTGATACTTTACTAAGAAGAATGTGTATCACCACCATCCAGGTTAATACAAAAGATGTAAATCTCTCTCTTTTTTATAGCTGAATAATATTTCATGGTATACATATACCACAGTTTGTTAATCCATTCCTGAGTTGATGGGCATTTAGGTTGTTTCCACATTTTGGTGATTGTTAATTGAGCTGTGATAAACAGTCTAGTGCAAATGTCTGTATTATAAAAAGATTTTTCTTTTGGGTGGATGCCCAGTAGTGGGGTTGTGGGGTCAAATGGGAGGTCTAATTTGAGTTCTTTGAGGATAATCCATCCTTCTTTCCAAAGAGGCTGTATTGGTTTGCAGTCCCATTAACAGTTTAAGAGTGTTCCCTTCTCTCCACATCATCAGCAGCATCTGCAACGTGGGGACTTTGTGATGTGGGTTATTCTCACTGTGGGGTTAGGTGATTTCTCAGGGTGGTTTTGATTTGCATTTCTCTGATGATTAGGGATGATGAACATCTTTTCATATGTTTGTTAGCCGTTTGTCTTTCTAAGGTTCACTTTTGTTAATCTTTTATCTTTTAATTTGTTAGATTAAATCATTTTGCTGGTCTGTCTTTGAGTTCATACTTTCCTCTGACATCTGCATATTCTGTTGTTAATCTTATCCAGTGAAATTTTACTTTCAGATCATTTATTTTTCAGGACTTGGCTTTTTAGTTGTTTTTGGTTCATTTTTATAACTTATATTTCTCTGTTGAGACTCCCTTTCATTATTATCATGAGCATATTTTCCATTCTGTACCTGGGTATTGGAATGATAGCTGCTTTGACATGATTGCTTATTAATTAGAGTAACTGGAATATCTTGGAGTCTCCCTAGGGAATAGGCCACTTTGTCCTGGTTCTTTTATGTCAAGTAATTTGGATCATATCCTATATATTATAAATGACAGGATATTTTATATTTTGCTCCTCCCGAAAATGTTTTTCATTTTGTTAAAGTGGGCATTTAATTTTGCTGGACTCAAACTATAAATTCTGTTTTCTCTGGGGCTCTTGGCAGCTTAAGGTCTTTCTGCCTTAGCTAGGATGCTTGGAGGCAGCCTTCACATCTGTGGTTCAGGGTCCATCCAGAGATTTGGGAGGAGGTGTTACAAGTCCTCCTTCTAGTTCTGTCTTGCCTGGAATTTTCTTCTCACTTTCTAGTGACTGTGGTTGTCCTGGACACTGTCCTCTATTTCTAAATGCAGGTAAGATTGGTTTTTCTATTAGAATTTGAGCTACTTGCATGCTGCAGGCTGAGGCCTATCCTTGGGCTATATAACTTTAAAACACTGACTTCTCATCTAGTATCCCTTCTTCCCCATGTCAAATCATCTTTAGTAAATGCTTGCTTCTGGTTGCTCTCCAGTACCCTCAGAAAGTTGTTTTTTATACATCAGTCCTAAGTTTGTAAATTCTTATCCATAGAGGAGTTGGTCTGATGGGTGCTACTTGACCGAACTAGAAAAGGAAGTATGGTATTGTCTTGACATTGTTAGCTGAGAAAGAGATTATAGAAAGACAACCTGGTTAAGTGGGGGGATGAGTTTGATTTTGGTCATGTTGACTATATTGTTAACCAAGGTGGAGATAGTCACCGAGTGGTAGGTTTGAAGGTGTGAATTGCAGAGATGGGGTTTGGGCTGAGAGTTAAAATTTCTTAAGCAGGTAGATGATGGCTGAGATGATGAGAGGAGATGAGCAAGGAGGAGTGTGTTGAATGAGAGGATGGACCTGAATTCATAACCCAGGTTTAAGAGGTAGACACAGGAGCCCAAGAAGGAGACTCAAAGTGGAGTGCTCTGTAAGAGAAAGTTCTGAGCAAAACTCAGTGAATGGCTGGCAGTTCTTAACCAGAGATTTATTGACCTAGTTGGATTAAGTTTGTAAGGAGTTGCTAAATCCTCTGCGTGTGTGTGTGTGTGTGTGTGTGTGTGTGTGTGTGTGTGTGAGAGAGAGAGAGAGAGAGAGAAGAGAGAGGGTTTTTAGGAGAGAGAGTTCACAGCACTTATCTGATTTCCAAACATGGTTATACATTGAAATAAAATATCAAATTAAAATATCAGAAAAATGACCAAAACATCTCTATCTGCAAATTAGGAGTTCACTAGTGGCTTAGAGCAATTTCAGAGTGAAGGTGGAAGACACCCGGAGTTAACTGAGAAGTAAACCCGAGAGGATATGGAGTATAGAATTCTCTTTCAGGAAGTCTGGGTGATAAGGCGAGGAGAGATTGCATGATAGAGGCGAACAAGATTAAGAAAAGCATAGCAGTGCCTGGCATGACCTCATCTGTTACAGTCTACTTGCTATACTCTCCCTATTGTGCTCATGTACTGAATGTTTCAGTTTGTGAAAGCTGTTCTGTTATAAAATTTTAGAGGCTGCCTGTGTGGGCGGACATGCATGCATTTGTAGCTTTTGACTGTAAGCCGTTAAGAGCTCCATGAGAACAGGGACTTATTTTTCTCTTTGTTTTAGCACCTGTGATTATTCTTTGTGCATAGTAAAGACTTAAGGCTCACTGGCAGAGGTAGGGGATAGGGACAAGAGCTAGTGTAAACAGTGGTCTCAGTGCCAAGGGTATAGAGAACATCTCTGGTCTAAAGTTTCCCTTACGGCTGCACTAGCGTAGGCTCAGGTCCCCGGGGTTGTCACAACTTCTTTATGCTTCCTAACCTTCACCTTTCATAGTCAAACAGAGAAAGGCCTTAAGAACTTTGCCTGGGAGTAGTAGGTACCTGTGCAGCAAGCACATGTACATCTTTCTTTCTCCATTTTTTGGCCTCTTAATTGCAGGAGAGAAGTTTGATTTGTTGGGAAGACATTAGGCTGAGGTATTATGGGAATTAGGGAAGTAGGTTAAAGCAGGGGAAGTTCAGATGTTGTAGCTTTCTGAAAACATCCTCCTGTCTTTCAAGTTGCAGAATATCTATTGTGGCTCATTCTTCTTTTATTTTCTACTATTGAGATAAGTAGCATATAGTTTATATGTTGCATAATGATGGTGATATGTTCTAAGAACTCCATCGCTTGGTGACATTGTCATTGTGTGAACATTGTCATATATGGTATAGCTGTTGCTCCTAGGCCAAACCCTGAAAGCACGTGTCTACTGAATTCTGAAGGCAATTGTAACACAAGGTATTTGTGTATCTAAACATGTCTAAGCATAGAGAAGAAACAGTAGAAATATTGTTTAAAAAAAAAAGACAAAACCCTGTGCACCTGTATAGGGCACATAGCATGATGGAGTTTGCAGGACTGGGAGTTGCTCTGGGGGAGTCGGTGAGTGGGAAGTGAATGTGAAGGCCTCGGTCCCCCTCTCTGTACACTACTGCTGGGCCTCGGTCCCCCTCTCTGTACACTACTTCTGAGTGATAAGCACTGTACCCCGAGCCTGTGCTGAATTTGTAAGAAACTGTTCTTTCTTCGGTCATAAATTAACTTTAGCTTATTTTGTAAACTCTTAGTTTCCTTTTGGTTTTTGGTTTGTGAAAACGCAATGGTATTTTCTTGATATCCTTAAGATTTTTTTTGTATTTTTAATTTTTTAAATGTTTTAAACTCTTGTTAAATGAAGACACCAAAGCACACACTAGCCTAGGCCTCCACAGGGGCAGAATCACGTATATCACCGTCTTTGACGTCCACATCTCGTCCCACTGGAAGGTCCTCAGGGGAGATAACAGGCACGGAGCTGCCACCTCCTATGACAACATGCCTTCTTCTGGAACACCTACTGAAGGACGACATGCCTGGGCCTGCTTTACAGTTCACCTGTTTTTTTTAAGTATGTAGAAGGAGTGCACTCTACAACTACAACCGAAGTATAGTTTAGTAAATACATAAATCAGTAACATAGTTGTTTATTATCAATATTGAGTATCGTGAGTTGTACGTGATTGCATGTCATGCTGCACTTTATGGGACTGAAACCCGGTGGGCTTTTCTGCAACAGCATCAACATAGACACGGGAGGAATGCTTTGTGCTATGACATCACTAGGTGATAGGACATTTTCAGCTCCATTATAATCTTCAGGGACCACCATTGTGTATGTAGTCAGGTGTTGACGGAAGCATCTTTATGTGGCAAATGACTGTACTTTCCTCCCTCCCAGTGTCCCCTTCTCGTCCAAACCAGCTAACAACAAAAGTTCCTCTTGTGCCTTCTAGAGTTTATGAAGCTGCCAAGTGTCATTGTGGTACTGATATCAAGTGATGGTGAAAATATTTGATTAAAGATTAGTAGCTAATTCTCTACTAATGTTCATGTTCATATATCTTACAATAATAGAAACTTGTGAAAACATGAATCTGTAGTTCACTGAATTTGTGGTAAGGACGTTTTGGAAATGCTCACTGATCAGAGAAACACAAATCAATCGCCAAGATACCATCTCGAACAATCAGAAAGATGAAGGTGATGTCGTGTAGATTAATTTTTTATTTATCTGATCAGTGAGGATGATCATCTTTTGATATGTTTAGAGTGCAATTTGTGACTTTTCTGTTAACTCTTTATATCCCCTTCACTTCTTCTTCTTTTTTTCCCCCTTCTCTTCTGTAGAAGCTCTTTGTTCTAGAAATTGGCTCTTTGCCTAATGTGTGAGTTCTGAGTGGTTTTCTGCGTTTTAATTTGTGTTTTATTTTTCTATGAAAAACAAAAAATTTTTATCAGTTGAGTTTATCTTTTATGATTTCTGGGTTTTGTTGCACAAAGACCCTTCTAACTCTTAAAGTACGGAAATTCTTGCTTTAGGTTATTTTGTGGGTTCATCTTTTATGCTTTATCAATCTACCTGTAATTAACGTAATTGTTAGGCATGAGTTATGGATCTAATCTTTAGTTTTCCCTTAGATGGCTACCTAGTTGAATTTACCTTTTTTTTTTAATGTGATTCACCTATGGTAGGTTTTACAAGTTGTTCACTTGATACACTCTCTTTTCTTCATCTAAACTCTTGACATTTATGAGAATATTAGTAAAACCAGATGAAAATATTACTCTTTCCAGTCCCTCTTGCTGCTTGGGGCTGTTCCGGAGGACTACTGGGTCTAGCTCTCAGGAGAGCTGTTGCCTTGCTGGTGAGGAGAGGCAGACTGTTGCCATAGCCTTTTATTCTTAACTTCTCTCTTTTTCTTCTTGAATAAGGGTGCGAGGTGCAAATGTCCTGCAGCCACTCTGCAACCCGAGGTAGCATAGCATGAAGACGAAGGCTAATGTGCTAAGGATGGAAAGAACCTGGCACATTTTGAGGCAGGTTTATGGCTGTGGATTTCTTGTTACTTGGAACAAAGTCAGTCGGTCATGTTTAGACACTTCTAACTAGGTTTTCTATTGTTTTCCCCCATTATGTGTTCATAAACATGAGTAATGTACCACTTTTATTGCATATACCAAATTCTCTTAAAAACTATAATTTGAAAGGCAATTTTTCTCTTATAAAAAAATTGTATGCCTTTTGAGGAAAATTTAGAAAGTGGTAGAAAGGAAATGTAAAATAATAGCCATTCATAATCGTGTTACAACTGTTGTAATCAGTTATGTGTGTGTTTTAATGCTTTGAAATCATTTTTTTTTTTATTAAATCATAGCTGTGACCATTAATGCGAGCATGGGGCACCATATACTGGTTTTATAGACCATTTGACACATTTTCATCACACTGGTTAACATAGCCTTCCTGGCATTTTCTTAGTTATTGTGTTAAGACATTTATATTCTACATTTACTAAGTTTCACATATACCCTTGTAAGATGCACCGCAGGTG
>CAUYPK010057991.1:0-14304 GCA_963574355.1 Loris lydekkerianus | reverse complement strand
GCCCAAGTGCACATCCATCCATGAATGGATTAATAAATTGTGGTATATGTACACCATGGAATATTATGCAGCCTTAAATAAAGATGGAAACTTTACCTCTTTCATGCTTACATGGATGGAGCTGGAACATATTCTTCTTAGCAAAGTATCTCAAGAATGGAAGAAAAAGTATCCAATGTACTCAGCCCCACTATGAAGCTACCGTATATACTCGAGTATAAGCCGAGCTTTTTTGGCACAAAATTTGTGCTGAGTTCAGATTTTTCGGCACAAATTTTGTGCCCAAAAACTCGGCTTATACTTGAGTATATACGGTAATTTATAGCTTTCATAAGAAGGCTATAACCCATCTATAGCACTAGAATATGGGGAAAGACCCTCTTTTTTTTTTTTTTTTTTTCTTTTTTGAGACGGAGTCTCAGCTGTCACCCTAGGTAGAGTGCTTTGGCGTTACAGCTCACAGCAACCCGAAACTGTTGGGCTTAAACGATTCTCTTGCCTCAGCCTCCCAAGTAGCTGGGACTATAGGCACCTGCCACAACACCCAGCTATATTTGTTTTTGTTGTTGCAGTTGTCATTGTTGTTTTTTAGCTGGCCCGGACTAGGTTTGAACCCGCCAACCTCAGTGTTTGTGGCCAGCGCCCTGTTGACTGAGGTATGGGTGCTGCCCCAGACCACCCCTCTTAACCCAAATATCCCTTTGGCATCAACAGCTGGGGTCTGCCATGTCCCTGACAGCTCTCCAGAGCTGACTCCTACTGTGATGATTTTTGTGTGAACTTGACTGAGCTAAGGGAAGCTCACATAGCTGATAAAACATGTTTTCTGGGTATGTCTGTGGGGGTGCTTTTGGGAAACATTATCATTTGAATCAGTAAACTGAGTAACAAGATGCCAGCTGGGCATGCTATAGTCCCAGCTACTCAGTAGAGACGCTGAGGTGGGAGGACCCTACAAGCTCCAGAGTTTGAATTCAGCCTAAGCAGCATAGCAAGGCCTCATTTAAAAAAAAAAAAAAATTAAAAAGTAATTAAGTAAAAGGTTGTTCTTGCCAGTATAGGTGGGCATCCTCCAATCTGTTAAGGCCCCAAGTAGGACAAAATGGTGGAAAAGGGGGAAAATTTAATCCTTCTGCTTCAGTTGGACATCAATCTTCTCCTGACCATGATATTGGACATTGATACTCCTGGGTCTCAGGCCTTCATGTCTGCACTAGAACTATACTACCTGCTTTCCATTATCTGCATCACAGATGTAGATAATGGGATTTCTCAGTCTCCACAGTCATGTAAACCAATCCCTTATAACTGATCTCTTTATATACACAATCCTGAGCTGCATAATAACATTTCTGTCAACAATGGATGGCTATGTGACAGTGGTCCTGTAAAATTATACCATATTTTGTTTAGATACACAAACACTTACATTGTGTTACAATTGCTTACAGTATTCAGCACAGTAGCACATTGTACGGGTTTGTAGCCAGGAGCAGTACACTAGACCATACAGCCCGGGTGTGTGGCAGGCTATTTCATCTAGGTTTGTGAAAGCACATTCTGTGATGCTCTCATAACAGAATCACCTAAGGAAGTATTTCTCAGAACGATTCCCCATCATTCAGTGACACACAATTGCGTGTGAATGTATATGTTATATCCAGGCAGTCCCCAGGTATGAACGAAATGGGTTCTGAAGGTTTGTTCTTAGGTTGAATCTGTATGTAATTTGGAACAGGTTTTACCTGTAATAGCCTCCATTAGTAGGTGCAATGTTCATAACTTTGGGACCGCCTGTGTGTGTTTTTTATATACAGATTTGTGATATATATGTGGTATGTATATGTGTGTGTGTGTATTATTGGTTGTGTTTTCCTGAAGAATCCTGACAATTATACACAAGAGAAAGATGTTTATGAATTTCCTGTACCCACTTCGGAAAAGTCTCTGTATTTGGTTGAACTCAGAGACATTTAAGCTTTTGTTGCAGATCAGACATGACTGTGAGGACAACATGTTTAGTTATGAATCAGATGGGCAGACCTTCAAGGCCCCCCTGGAAGGCCTCCACACTGAAGCCTTCCTAACTCTGCACACACTGTTGGACTCCTCAGCGCTCCTCCCAACCTTCCCTTTCCAACCCGCTCCCCTCTCCATTTTGTTCCTTTGACTTCATAACACACCAACAATTCACATCCAGTTATTTGACATTCAAACCAGATGCTTTTTTAACAGTCTGTTCTGCATACATCATAACCATTTTTAGTACTTTTGGTAATAATCATAAAATAAAATTAATAAAAATAAGTGCTTCAAAGGACAGTGAAATTTTTCTTTATGAATGTTTATATATAAAGCTATGCTGATAAAAATTAAAATGATGACATATTTTCAGCTTTTTGGTTAAGATCAAGTATAAAATTAAAATAACAAAAAATGAAATATTTCATTAAAAAAAATAGAAAAACAGTCATTGTATTGGATTGAATTCCAATTTCTCAAAAGATATGTCACATGCTGGACCCCTGAAGCTAGCATCTTTGAAAATGTAATTAATTAAGTAAAGGTTCTCTCAAGAAAAGAAAATCCTGTGTTTAACTGAGTAACCCTTCAATCCAATGATTTGACCTTACAAGAAAGAAAAAAAGACACACAGGGACGAAGGTAGATGAAGAAGGAGGCATAGATGGGAGTGATGTTTTTACAGCCAGGCATTGCAGACAGCTGGGAGAATCCAAGAGCAAGGCTGGGAACACGGCCTCTCTCAGAGCCTGCGAAGGGGCTCAGCCTTGGCAACGTCTTGATTTCAGTTCCTTTTGGCCCCCAGAACTGCGAAAGGAAGCCTGTCGTTTTAAGCCACCCACTTGTCATAATTTGTTACAGCAACCCTTCAAAACTACTACTGCAATGGATTATTTTTAATCAAAAAAAAAAAAAAAAAAAGCTGTATTTTTTAAAAGGGCAAAAAATTATCTGTACATTGGTCTGCACAGTCATGAATAACAGCGCGACACTTTCTACTTTCAAGGCTTCACTTTGTGAATTTGTCAAGGACTTAGCCAACATTGATCTTCACATATTTGTGTTCAATATACAACATAATCAGATTTGACCATCTATTCACAATCATGGTTGATTGAATTACACTTTATTTTGTTTCAGAAAAGCTTCCTATTGCATCAAGCTGCATATTTACAAGTTGTCAGACAAAGTCTTAAATGCAAGAATAAGTTATTTGGAGAGAATAAAAATCCTATTTCACAATAAATTCCAGAAACCACTGTCTTCACGACCCTTTCCAGTAGCTTTTAGATCCCTTCCTCACTCCCATGCCCAGATTGAAAAATTTTAAAAGACTCCCTTTTATAAAAGTCTGACCTTTCTCCACATGTGATGTTTTGTCCTTTTATACCTTGTTCAATTTTCTTAAACACTCTGAGTATCTGCATGTCCCTTTTTTTCTGTTCCTCCTGTTTGTTTAATATAGAAATCTTTTCCATACCTTGGTGAGTTTAATATTATATAGTCATTCCCCTCAACTTTTCTTCCTATTTCCCCACTTAATCTCTTAATACTAAGAACTAGCCAGAGAGGAGGAAATACTCCCCCAGCCTTGCTGTGCACAATATAATAATAATATAAATAAAATAATATGTGACTTCACCACATAATGAAATATTATTAACATCATTTGATTTATGTATAATTTAAACCCTTACTCTCTACTTCCTAGAATGTTTGGGGGGCTTCTTAGAGAAACTACGTATTCAACTGTGACATTTTACTCAAACAAAAGACAAGGTTTTCATAGTAGAGAAGTTTATCGTATAGGTTCTTAGGTGAATGCCTTTGGACAATTGCTTAAATAATAATTTCAAGGGGCAATGAAATGTTTTCCATGTTTGCATTTATGGTCCAACATTATCACCCACGTTGAGGTGAAAATATAAAACTACAGTTAATTAAAGGCATTTCTAGAAGGAATGACCAGGTATAGCCCAGAGATGTGGGATTTTCCCATGATCTAACATGGGACAGGGTCTAAGAATAGAAAACTGTGACTCTGTGTATCCCCTGTGTGGACTTTTGGGGACCTGAGGACAGTGAGAGTACAGAGCAGGGTCCCTGTGGGAAGGGAGTTCACTGTGATGATCAGACAGGACAGCTCTGAGGAAAAGACACGCTTGGGACTCTGGGGAGAGCTCAGGGAAAGGAGCAGCGGTGAGGGCTGAGAGGGCGGCAACAGCAGCAGGTTCCTCCCATCCTAGGAATGGAAGGAGGGGGCGGCAGTTAGTGTCAAAAGGAGGAGGGTCTTGACGGCTGTCAGCTACCGAACAAGCAAGGAAGGAATCATTCCTGCTGCCCTCTCTTTCTACTCTGAATGTCCTGCCCGTGTCCCTTTGGCTAGATGCAAGTAGAAGGACAGAGGAGCCCCAGGGGTGTGACTATAGGCTCAGGGCAGAGATACAGGCTGGAGAACAAATGTGGTGGGGAAACAGAGACCAGCACAGCAGAACACTTGTTCAAAAATGAACAAACTCAAACTAGGTTCCACAGCACTGGCTGTGTACAGTCATCCACTCGACAAACTTAGATCCCTTAGCAATTGCAATTAAAGCTGATAAAATGGTATCGTTTTAGTCACTCTGGTTTAACTTTACACCTTGAAATTCACTTATTATTCGGGATTAACAAAAAACAAAAATAGGAGTGAATTAAATACATATAAGGACTTGCCCCACATGGAATCTTCTAAAACTCACCAGGATAGGCCAGGGGTGAGTATCTTCTTGATGTGACCCTTATCATTAGTTATGGTTATCTGAGCAAAATCTATTTCCAGTTATGTCTTTCACCACTAGAAGCTGTCTGAACACCACCAGGCAATTTCCAAAGTGTGTTCTGTCGTATTCTCTCACCAAACTCTCACGAAACTAGTGGGAGATCCGTAGGACAAGAAAGCCGAAGAGAGATGCAAACATCTGATATAAGAAGAAGGTCCTTCAAACATCTCACTTCATACAATGTTCCCGGGTCACACCGCTAGTGACAGGCAAAACTAAAATTGGATCTCACGTCTGGCCTAATTCCAAAGTTCTTCCCATTATACTCTAACCATTTTAGAAATAAGTGACATGGTAGGCTCAGAGCTGCTATCTGTTTTGGCAAAATTGACATAAGAAGAGATGATGTGGGAGCACAAGCCTTCACCTGTGCAGGTGAGAAGGCTTCACCTGTATAGGCATCCAGAAAACACTTTTCAGGCACATACGAGACATACAGCAAGAGGAAACCCAGCCCAGAGGAACAACAGCAAGAAGGTTCTAACCCCCTTATTTACTTACCACATTGACCTTGGGCACCACATGGAGTGTGGTAGGTGTGGTAATCTCTGGCCTCAGACACTGGTGGCTCCCTCTTTGGGGGAAGCCCATGTAGTTCACTCTGCCATTATGGTCTCAATTCAAATCAAATAAGAGAAAGAAAAATTATAGCCCCAATTCATAGTTCTTCTGGTAAACTGAAGAGCAAATTATGGTAAACATGATACTGTGACATTATATCCTGATATCCAAAATGAAAAAATCAAAAAGGAAAAACAATGGAATTGTTGATGCCAATGAAAAGTTAGCATAAGGATATGTAAAACTAAAAAGAAAAAAAAGTATAGGAAGATCTAAAAAGAAATAAAAAGCAAGAGGTCCTGAAGAATGCTTGCCATAGTATAAATATCATGCCCTTTAATACCACTGTCAATTTCAAAACGGTTGGCAAGGGAAATGCCAGGGTGGTGAGCAATTGCACTTTCTGCTTTAGAGACATCCCATAGAACAATGAGAGGGGATGTCTGTTCCCGTACCTAAGAGACATAATTATATTAACATCAAAGGCAAATATATCAGAGGGGCTTTAAATTGAGATATATTACATATTATCTCAAACAGGTAATCTCTCTTTTTAGCATATGATCAGCAAAGAATCTTGGATTGGTAATTTTAAACTAAGAATAACTATTATCAAACACATTATAAAGGCTATGATTCCATTTTTCTTCCCAGTGGTGATAAAACTCTATTTTAAAACCAAGAGTTTCTTCAATTTTTGCAATCATTAGTGCCTCATAGGAAGAGGAAATAATAGTTGAACTTTACAAACATTTCATATTCCATCTTTGGAAGTAGGAATTGCTTTATTCACAGACAAAAGCAGTATTTAAAGCCTAGAGATCTATGTGGTCTTTTATTAAATAGAATGGAAAGGGGACTTAAGAGATGTGTTAACTGGGAAATTTTGAGGGAATCTAGGAGGTTAAGGGGACAACTTTTGAGCCCTCTGTGAGCTAAAGGACCTCATGGTGGTGGGGGGAGAGTTAAGCAGAGTGTTTATAAATGCAAAGGAAGCACCATATATACACAAAACACTAATTTTCATCAGTGGGTCCCATGTGGTGCATATGTGTAGACAATTTATTATTGTCGTCACTATATATAACTCCCATCAGTCTGAGCCAGTAAAGAACAGCTGTTTTCCATGCAACAATGTGCCTCTGAGGAGTCCCTGAGCAAGTCTCCACGCAAGGCACAGCAATCAAGACTGATGGAAAGGATAACATTTAACAGTGGCAGAGGCAGAGCTAGAGCAGGACAGGGAGGGAGGACCCCTCACATCCCAAATCATACCGGCCTTTTCCATAGGTTTCGCCAAACCCTGTAATCACAGGGATCTTTGTTTACAGTGGTGATCACTTATTTCGATGTGGAAATTTAAAAGTTCTTTGCTATAGCACATCTCTGATTATGCAGGTACGAATCATGTTCTGTTCCTAGTAGTTAAAGTATCATGTTCATCAGCCTCCATCTGCATCAAACACAAACATGGCAGGAATTGAGAACTCAGAATACTGATGTCCTCTTTGGAGTCATTCCTCTGGGAGATTATAGATTTACTCCAACTATGCTCTCCAAACCCTGAACTCCTCCTTGGTGGCAGTTTATCAGTCATCCAATAGTTTATCTTTCTCTCCACCCTCTCACTCTCTCCCTCTCCTTGTCTTTCTCTCTCTCTCTTTTTCTTTCCCTTTCTCTCTCTCTCTCTGTCTCTCCCCTCTCACATGCATACTCACAGACACACCTGTGCTAGAGCCAGCTGATTACAACATGATCAGTCTAGACTATTTGTGTGATTCCTTTTCATTAAATGTGTATTATCTTGATACTTTTATGTGATTTCTAGGTCCCAAGATGAATCTCCAAGTTCATTCTGTATCTAACAGTCCTTCCTACACATAGCCTAAGGGGCCATGGGTCTCAAATGTTATGCATGCTGTGTCACTGCTCCCCTGGAAGAACCCACTGGCTCCCTGGTCCCTAATAGTCTCCTGCCTGGCTGCTTTATGAAAGAATCACCAGAATCTCTACTCTTACCCTTTCATGTCTCCACGTCTCCTTTCCAGCCACACTGTTTGCCTTTCCTTTGCCACTGAACGATTTTCCCCCTATAATGCAAGTTTCTTCTGTGGGTAAAATTTTTCCTATTTAAATGCCATTGTTCTCTTTGGGGTACAACCTTCACCTTTTGGATAAAGTCAAATAGCAAAACAAAAATATTACCTTATTTTTTCTTTTAAATAAAGGATATCACTGGCCAAGTATTTTGTGAAATGTGATTTGACACATAAATTACGTGAAACTGTACAGTGATAACTTATGTTGTAATGTAGTGTTATGAGGAAATAGGTCTTGGGTTCATTCATTTATTCAGTAAATACTTACTAAGCATCAATTATGTTCCAAGCACTGAGGTCTCATTCTGTAATAGGATATTTCAGTACATAAAATAGACTAAATCCATATATACAGGTAACTAAAATTCTAGAAGAGGATACTGAACACACAAAAATAAACAAATAAGTATAGAATTTAATCTCAGGTTCTAACAAGTGTTATGAATCAAAATAAACTAAGATGAAGAAAAAAAGCATCACTGTGTAGGGTGACCATTTGTCTACTTGATAGCTAAGGTTGTCAGGAAGATAACATTGGAGAAGAGACTGAAGGACCTCTAAGAACAAGATCTTTAAAGCCCTTTGAAGAATGTCCCAGGGAGAGGGACTACAAAGTAATCAATCCCTGAGCCAGCAATGACCTTGATGTGTGCAAATATCAGCAAGAAAACCAGTGTAGGTGGACGAGAAAAGGCAAAGAGAAAGAGAGCAGATGATGAGGGTGGTGAGATGGGCAGGGGCCTGATCAAGGAGGGTCTCATGGGCCATAGTCAGGTGTTTGGATTTTATTCTACATGTGATAGAAAGCTATGGATTATGTTGGGGGAAAAAATCTGACTTACTTTTTAAGGATTCATTCTGTGGGAGTTGTGGCCACAGTGACTAGGGCTAGAGAGGTAAAGGAGGAGGGATAAGAATTGGGGTTAGATTCACATATATTTGCAAAGTCTACCTAACAGGTTTTGCTGATGGATTATAAATGGCCACCTACAAAGGAAAATGAAGAATCAGAAGTCAAATCTTAACTTTTGGTGTGAATCAGTGGATGGAGAATGCTTTGGGGAAGATGGAATCAAAAGTTTGAGTTGAAAACCTTCAGACCTTAAGGAAAAGATGTTGATGGGTCTGCTGGTATGAAAGCATGGAAGTCAGGAGAGGACTCAGAGGGAGGTAAAAATATTGGGGATGTCACCTAGTAGGTGTATTGAAAGCTATGGCGTTTGATGAGGTTGTCTAGAGAGAGGACATTTGAGAACCAAGCCATGGGACACTTCAACAGTAAAAGAAGGGGAGAGATGATCAATCCACAAAAAGAACAAAAGGGAAGGAATCAATGAAGTAAGTGGAAAACAAGGAGGAAGTGGAGTCATAGAAGCAAATAAAGAATTTCAAGCAGAATAGAGTGGCTGTACTAAAGGCACTGAATGTTCAAGTGAAGTGGGGATGGAGAATTTTATGTTGGATCTGGCAGATGGATGGAAGTCACTGATGGTTTTAAGAGAAATTTTAGTGGTTTAAGGAGTGAATATAGAACAAAAGCATAAATGGAGGAGATTAAAAAGGAAATTAGAAGCCAGGAATTAGAAGTGGCAAATATAAACAACTCCTTAAAGGAATTTTGCTAAAAAGGTGAACAGAGAAATGCGGCAGTTAGTAGAGGCGATTCTAAGGTCAAGGGAGGATTTTTCCTTGACCTTGAGATACATTGTAGACTTTTTATCTGCTGAGAAGAGGGATCCCGTGGGAAGGAAGCCATTGATAATGCAGAGAAGTAAGGCAGTAGTCACAGGAATGAAGTCCTTGAGTCAGTGAGAGATGGGACCGAGCTCAGGAAGACAGGTTGGCCAGAGTAGAGCAGGCTGTCCCACCACATCAATAGGAGAAGAGGCAGAATAGCATGATTCCGATGTTGCTAGACTGATAGATTTGCTGCAGCAAAACAAGGCTGTTTCTCCTCTGATTGCTTCTATTTTCTAAGTGAAATGAAGAGTGAGATAATCAGTTTGAGAGGAGAGGAGAGAATATTGACAGTTGACTCAGAGAACAGGAGAACCCACCGAATAGAAATGCAGTATATGTTGAGGTGACTCGGAGGTCACATTGGAGATTCTTGTGGTCAAAGGCTTTCCCCAGCCACAGCCAGCTGTGTACAGGTGTGCAACAAGAGATTAAGAGTTGAGTCTACTTAGAGATGGGATGTTACAAGTCACATGCAATGGAGTGGGTGAAGGATTGAGGCTAATTGAAAGAGAGTGAGAATGGGTAGGGTATAGACAGAATTGGAATAGGTAGAATGGTGCAAAGAGGTGTGTGTCTATAGGATGGACTACAGGTAGGTAGGGTGAATAGAATAAGAAAGTAAGTACCATGGAGAAACATGGGAGGTCTTCAGCAACATAAGAATTCTTGGACTGGGGTTCCAGGGTCAGAAGACTAGGAAGTTAGGAGGTAGTGTCTCAAAGATAGGATAATGGTGCTGTTCAGTTACTATGACAAGGCCTAAAATATAAGATTCTTGGAGTTGAGCTATGTAATATTGTAGCCACTAGTTGCATGTGGCCATTGAGGATGGAAATATGCCTAATTCAAACAGAGATATGCTACGAATATAAAATACCACATGAAGTTTCAAAGATTTGGAATGAGAAAATATAAAACATCATTAATACTTATATATACATTCCGCATTGAAATGATAATATTTTAAGTATATTGAGTCAAAATTTGCTGCTAAATTTAATAGAGACAGGGTCTTGCTCTGTTGCCCTGCCTGGAGGGCAGTGGCACAGTGGCATGAGCATAGCTAACAGTAGCTCCAAACTCCCAGCCTCAGGGGCTCCCTTCACCTGGGCCTCCCAAGTAGCTAGGACCACAGGTGAGTGCCACTATACCCAGCTGCTTTTTACTATTTCCATGTGGCTATTGTGATGTTTAAAATGGTACGTATGACTTATATTTGTGAAATGTTTTATTTCATTTGAACAACACTAGAAGAGTGTTGTTGGGAAATCTCTGGAAATAAGACCAAGACACTGAAATGCTGGGGTATTGGGTGAATTATGTATATCAATGTTGAAATCACCAGGAACTGTTCAGGAGAAAAAGACAATGAACCAAGGAATAAAAACCTTAATGAATGAGGATTTGACTAAAATGCTTGTATCATGGTGGATGACTATGACCAGGAAAGGTAGCAGATGAGAGATTTTGATTAGAGATTTAGGGATTTTTGAAGGAGAAAAGAGGAGATATTGTCTACAAGTAAGAATAAGGAAGAAAAGGGTCTTCTATCTCATCTCCAAGCCATGTGGTTCATGATATGTACAAGAAAAACAGCACCATGTGAGTAGTTTATAGGGAATCAGGGTCCTTAATGAATAAGTTTCAATTAGATCAAGAAGCTGAAGGGTCATGTAGAGAAGAGGATGAAGATTTGAGATGTGGTTAACAGCAGACTGTTAACACCCGTGGGTGGCAGATGCAGAATTGGGTGGTTGGGCAGATTTGGGGGATTATGGACGTCTGTCTCCTGGGAAGAATGGCTGACCTACAACATTTAGATCTCTGCTGGTTTAAAATGCATGATGATTATACCTGACGCTCTCAAAAAATGCATGGTTGATCCATGAACCCTTGTCAGCTTTGGGCTTGGGCTTGGCATTTGTATGGATGACAGAGGTGACATCAATGGGTATCTTACCATGAACATAAGCAGCTCCAAGGGCTGCTCAGGGCAAACACATTGGGTGCTTTTATGAACTACCACTGGCCCGCAGGCTATATTTCAGAAATTGTTCAGGTTGTTTCTTACATATTTGCTCGTATAGTGGGTTGATTAGTGCCCTTTCAAAATTTATATCCACCTAGAACCTAAGAATGTGGCCTTAGTTGGAAATAAGGTATTTGTAGATATAATTATTTAAGGAGCCCAAGATTATTTCATCCTGTGTTTAGGATGTGCCTAGATACAATCACTAGTGTCCTTATAGAGGACAGGATACAGAGATGCAAAGAGAAGAAGGCAAGATTGCTGTGATGCCTCTACAACACAGGAATCAGCACGGACTGCCAGCTGCCAACGGCCAGGAGAAGCTGAGAGGCATGGGACAGATCCTTCCTCAGAGCTTCCTAAAGGACTGACCCTGCTGACATATTGATTTTTGACTTCTGGCCTTCTGAGCTCTGAAAGAATACATTTCTGCTGTTTTACATTCCTCCCCACCCCCGTTACTACAGCTGCAGAAAATTAATACCCTTGATAATAAGTTTGCTGGGGAAAGACACTGGGGGTGTCAAAGTCACATTCTATCAGAGAGTCACTCATGATGCTGGGCATGTGAGCAGCAATTCATAAATGTATTTTTGATCAACCCAATCACTTCTCAAGTCTATGGGTGCAAAATTTCTCAGACTCTTATTCTATCCATGTAAAGAAAAATTCGGGAAGCCACTTAAAGCCATTTTCCTCCTCTAATATGCCTTACGTGCGTGGCATAAAAGTTGAGCAACGTTGTTTCAACCATCTGGACACACTGAGATAAATTCCTTAATTTACCCCATTTCTCCCCATTAGTGTTTGCAGAGCTAGGAAGCCTGCATATATTTTTCTAAATGACTGTTCTATTGAGGTCAAGTGCTGTTATTACATTGAAAAAAGTGAGTTCAGGAATTCCATTAAAATTCTGAAAAATGTTAACCTCCATCTACCCAAGTTTCCACAAAGTCCATTTGTATTTTAGCATAGGAGAGCAGAATAGCGCCACAGTGGTGGTATGAAGTGTGGTATTGACAAAGTCGTTTTCTGCCAATGACCTCTTGAATCTTACTTTCTGGATGGGGGAAATGGTAGCAGCTGCAGGTTGACAGCTGGGCTATGTTCCTTTGAATTAAAGTGATGCTTTTTACCAAAACTACATTGTTCACTAATAGGCCTGTAGTGTTATGAACACATCATTTCAAAGACTTTTTTTTTTTTTAAAAATCAGCTATCTGCCCAGGTTCTCTCACACAGCAGAAAGGCACCCAAGGAAATATAACATGCTCTTAAGGGTAGGACAGAAGGACCTGGAGAGTGTCATTGTTCAACCCAAAAAGGGTTTGGTTAAAATAAGGCTGAATGCTTTAAAAGGAGGGAGACAAAAAATGTTTCAGCCCAAAATTTGGAATGGAAGAAAAGATTGTGTCCTTCTCCAAGCCTCATCCAAGCAGGAGCATAGATATAATCTCTCCATGTTAGCGCGCCCCCACCTGCCGGTCCTCTGCCTGGTATTTTTCACTTTGAGGACAGAGAGGAAAGAAAAGTGAAAAGAAGAGAAAGAAGATAACAGGGACTAAAAAATGGAAGCAAAAGTTTTGCTTGAAATAATGCAAGATAATAAAAGTTGCCAACAGAAGGCAGCAGGGAATTGTTTTTTCCCTCCCTCCCTGTCTTTACCACCCACATTGGTAGATGGGTGACAGGTGGGGCAGGAGGAAGATTTGCCTGGGCAATGCAGAGGGACCATATGAAGAACGCTCCCAACAAGCCCGACTCTAACTGGAGCAGTGGGAATCCTCTCCACCCCGACCTGTCTTTTCAGGTTTATGAAAAGGGGAAAAGACGGATCTGCACGTGGTACTCATTAAAATGACTCTAAGATGTATTTGTTTCTCTTCTATTCCAAGCGTCTTTCACACCTTTTTCTACTATTGTCTATTAAGTGATGACTTTTTCTAAACAAACAATACCTTTGCCCAATTACATCCTTCTCCAGAGTTACAAACTGTGGGAAATATATGCTTATTCAAGTGATGACACTACTGCGTAAAACATTTGTTGTTTTCCAAACAAAACTATTTTCAGACTCTATGTCAAATTCTTTAGAAAGTGTTTAGTGCAATAAAACTTAAACCTTTGAGTACCAATGAGTTTTCTGGATAGTGTCAGAAGCCACTCAGGAAGAACAATGGCGTATGAGGTAAATAATCAGATGATATAACTTTTTTACAAAAAGTAAGCTTATAGAAAATATGCCATGATCTAATGAAAAATGTCTGTTATCGTATAACTACCTTGGAGAACAATTGGTCAGTTTGTAGTAAGGTGAAAAGAGTCTACACAGAGCTACTCCCGGGCCTCAATCCCAGGGAATTCTCATTTGTATACACAAGAAGGTGAGTGTGAATAACAGTGTACCAGGCCTTGTCTACAATGGTGAAAAAGATCTATTTATATAATAAAATCCTGCAGTAGCCAAAGCCACATGTAGCAACATGGATGACTCTAAAATACACCATTTTCCTCAACAGAAAAAAATGTTTCAGATGGACATACAGAGTATGATTGAATTTTTATAAAGTTTTAAAATCTCAAAGCTACTATAAATTGTATATGGGTGCATGTGTATTAATAAAATTATTCAAATAGATATGGACATGATAAAAACAAATTTAGGATATTACTTAACTGAAGATAAGTACAGTATCCACTATATCCATCAGGTATAATTTCTTAAGGAAAAAAGAAAGGGAAAACTTAAGAAAATATGGAAAAATAGTATTATTTGATAAACTGAGGAGAATCTGAGTGCTCATTATGTTACAGTCTATACTTTTCTAATGATTTGAAATATTTAATTTTGGGGGGAAATATTAAGGTCATTTCAAAAGTTTTGTCCATTTTTATGAGTCTACTTTAAACTGTAATATCTCAGTGAATATTTATTCAATTTAATCGAAATAAGCACCATTTGAATCAGTGCACTTTTGCCAACATAACACAAGTTGATTAATTCCATCGGCATAAAAATTGGGTGCTCGGG
>CAUYPK010057988.1:0-13034 GCA_963574355.1 Loris lydekkerianus | reverse complement strand
CTTGGGTTCTTTCTGGTTCATCCTTCTGAGGCTTTAAAATTTGTTAAAGAAAAAAAAAAAAAAAAGGAAGGAAGGAAAGGAGGGAGGGAGGAGGGAGGGAGAGAGGGAGAGAGGGAAGGAAGGAGGGAGGGAGGGAGGGAGGGAGGGAGAGAGGGAGAGAGGGAAGGAACGGGGGATGGAGGGAGGGAGAGAGGGGGAGAGGGAAGGAAGGAGGGAGGGAGGGAGGGTGGGAGAGAGTGAGAGAGGGAAGGAAGGAGGGAGGGAGGGAGGGAGAGAGAGAAGGAAGGAGGGAGGGAGGGAGGGAGAGAGGGAAGGAAGGAGGGAGGGAGGGAGGGAGAGAGGGAGGGAAGGAAGGAGGGAGGGAGGGAGGGAGGGAGGGAGACAAACAACTGCTTAAGGACAGGAAACAGGAAATTTTTCTGCTTTGCTTCCTTTGATGTCCTCAGGGCCTTCCTAACAGAGTACCTAGCCTATAATAAATGATCACTAAAAACGTGTTAAACAAATGACTAAAGCAATGTTAACTCTTTTCTAAATAAATACATTTGAATTCAGAACTAGGAGCAGAGCCAGTATAGACAGGCTCATGGATATCTGTGACACACTGACACGTCCCAGTTGCTGCCATAGAATACCAGTAGATCATTAAAAGGCATGTCAAAATTCCAAAGCACAACAAAGTGGGATGGGAACAGATCTTTCTCCTTAGACCCTGTGCACTACTGCTGCATATTATAACAACTAACATTTGCATTAAGGATCCTGAGTTAAAATAAAATGTATTTAAAAGCCAAATTTTATCTTAGAGCATTAGGAAAGTAGAGAAGAATGTGGCGCACTGGAGGAGGCTGCCCATCAATTCTTGTCAGATTGAAAACCAGTGGACAAGGTATTTGGGATGAGTTTAAGAGACCACGGGGCCTGCTAGTTCTCTGCTCCCAGATCCTCTCTACTCTCTGCTCACACTGGGGGTGAGGTGTGAGTTTAGGTGTGAAGTGTGAGATGGGGTCCTCCTCTCCTCTGTACTGCAACTCTTGCAGCTCCAGTTTGGGCTCAACTAATGGGAGGAAGAGACTGAAGAAGAGAAAAGTCGGGGTATCAGTTTTGCTGAATTCTGGCAGTGGCCTTTCTCTAGGGAACAGTTCCTGTTGATAACTTCCTTCCAGCCTTCACTTTCAGCTCTTACCAGATTTAGACACCTCTCCATTACCTCTCATTCCCTCTTGGGAGGAATAAAGAAATTTATGGAGGGTCAATAGGTACCTTCACATCTGTAGTCAACTCCCCTAAGCCCACCACATCTCTGCAAAGAAGCTCCTCCTTAAATTTTCATTGAAAATCTGAGCTGACTGTGCTTGAGTGTTCAGGCAGAACTCTGACTGATGCAGACAGAAAAGAGTTAGGCTCTGCTACTTGTAATAGACTTAGAATCAATATGACAGGAACAAATCAATTATTGAACAAAACCACCTCTGTTTCCTTCTACCACATTAAAATACCCTACAAGGTCCAAAAGGGTTATAAAGAAAGAAAAACAAAGACAATAAGTGGCTAGTGGCACCGAGTGTTCTCTCATTTCAGTAACCCCCCCAGCCAGTGAACAAATTCAGACGGACCAGCACCTTCCCCACATTACCCACCACCACTTTAATCTTCGTAAATGAATAAAAGATATGTAATAAGACTTATCCAAATTATTTTGAAATATTTCCACAGAAAGAAACAGAAATGCACACGAGAGAACAAAAGCAAAAACAATGTTAACAGAGAAAGATCATGGATTTGGCACAATAAATTTTTGAGTAAATTATTAAAAAAAGAAAGACCTTGAATTTGGTGAGAGATGCAGATAGAACCAAGGGACAGAGTAGGGGGCGTTATATGACCTTTCACCAGGAGACCTTATCACCTGGACCAGGGCTCTTATCCACTTTTTCTGGAACAGAGGGAGGTAGAATAAATGGGTGGAAAGAAGGTTGCTTTCTAATTCTAACTTTCCTAGATAAGACATCTTGATGAAGTCACTGTGCCTATTTTAATTAAAATAAAAAGAGATGAAGGATACTATATTAATTCTTCATGACTCTGGGGTTCCAAGTTCAAGTATGTGATCATTTTCACATACCTCTTGAGCATGACAAGATTTCCATGTTTGGGAAAATTATTTCACTAGTTATTCCTCAAATGAACTCTATTTTGAATTTTACTATTTCTGTTAAAAGGTTGCTTCATACTACTCTGAAAATACTCAGATTCTTTCATTGAAATTATTTCAAGTACGTAGACTTGAAATAATTGTACATGGATTAGAGACCACCTACTATGCACCAGAACTTCCAGGATATAACTTAGTATGCATATATTCTTATCCCAACTTTTTATAATAAAAGATTCTTAAAGTCAAACCTTCTTACAAAGTCATCTTGGAGTATGATTTTTAAAGCATCTGGAGACAGTTTTATTCCAAAGGAGGCTCTTTGATTTCTTACGTGTTTTTGAAATGTGATGTTTATCTATCCTGGAAAACTCTGTTCTCTCTGTTCCCTGGAAAGTTAGAAAGAGTCTTGAATAATTGTATCATGGTTACTTTTTGAATCCCACTACTTGTGGGCTATTTCTGCTGAATAAATGTGTTGCCTATATATAGAATTCTCTTAACTCTGCTTCTTAGAATCCTGTTTTCTGCTGTTGAGCCACAAATTACAAAGCCATACTCTGGCATGAAGAACACTACTCCGTGGTTATTCATTATTAAATAACTTCTATCACTGAAAAATGGAAACATTGTTGAGGAGATAAATTACCAAAAAAGAAGCTGAAAAGGCAAAAGAGAATATGTCATGCATATCAGACTTGCTCATTTATTCTGTTTTGCCACATTGCAATGCTTACAATTAAAGCACTTCTTCTCTGTCAGATTTTCATCTTTATAGGTGAATATTAATTTTACAAAATAAAAGAAAGTAAAATAACCTGGAAACAATCTTGTCAGGTTAGAGTTTTAAGAACAGATCACAAAAGCAGAATAAGTATAAGTATTTTGGGGGGAAAGAGAGAAAGGGAGATAGAGAGATAGGGTAAATTATAAACAGTCCCTTTAAGGAAACAAAATCTCCAGAGAGTAACATCAATACTGAAGTTCACCCAACTCCACGTGAATTCTCATATTTGAAATGCTACTTCCTTTCAATTAACTTCTTTATCTGTCCTACAATTCTATGCATGTCAGTGACTACCTAAAGGCACAAGTCACGTCTACAGAGTAAGGGAATGATAATGTTCTCAGCAAAAGTAATGTCACAATACATGTGAATTCCCAATGACCTTGAGTTCTCGTGACACTACGGGAAATAAAACAATGACTTTATAGCTAATTGCAATGTAGCACATATTTCAACAGAACTGCCAGGACTATCAATCATTTTACATTTAACAGAGATCACATTAGATCTAGAGATGTTAGTTTAGATTTTATTGCCTTTTTGATTTATTTTAATAGGTTTGGTCACTGGTTTAAAGGAGTACTACACGTTTATCTTTCTTTGTATGGATAGTATTAACAGTTGTATTAGAGGGACCTTTGTCCTTCATGGACAATAATACTTTTGTCTCCCAAATCTAAATTTCTTTTCTATAATAATGTTTTTAAAGCCCGTGAGTGATATTAAATACTAACTGGCATGTGCTTATTACATACCAGGCAACCTGTGAAAAGTTTTATGGATACTCCTTATGATCCTGGAACCCCACCAGGTGGATATATGACCCATAAGTTAACTACTGACAAAAACACTGAGGCTTACAGAGGGTATGTATGCCATTTGGCAATTTGGCAATTTGCCAAAAAAAAAAAGCAAACAAAAGTAGAGCTGAGACTCAAGTCTTTCCTCTCTATTTCTTCTTACAGCCAAAAAGAGGAATGGCATAACGTATGATCTTATTTGATTTATTAGTTTTGAATATAAGCACTACTGGTTTTGAATATAAGCACTAAATCAGGCATTAGTTACCTTATTTTATAATCATTTAGAAACAAATCAGTGAAAATTCCCCCTTGTAGGCTTATAGAACCCTCAAATGCTGCTATCATCTCCAGCAGTGCTGCACAGCCTTTTTTTTTTTTATTATCACTGTCCTTAGGGGCCTTCTTAGACACTTCAATCACTCCCCATGAAATCTTAATACGGTAGATATGCCATATATTTGTTTATGCATCATATGAATATCTATGCTTTACATATAAGAAAAGTAAGTTGGTTACTTTTTTTTCCCGCTAGAATAAATTTTTACCCCTGGGAGGCAATGAGAATGCAGGATAAAGAGGATGTGCCTCTTTGTTTCTCCAAAACCTCCCAAGTCACTGTTGTTGCTTATAACTGTATGGGCTTAGGACTTTTGATTTTTAGCTTGAAGTTTCTCCAGTGCATTAAAATGCAAATATATAGAAAATGTGAATGAACCTCTATAAACCATTTATATCTTGGTGTGAAGAGACGATCAGAAAGGCAGTCTGAAAGGAGAATGTGAGGCCGCTCTACACGGGAGCAGGGGAACAGGGAGGAACAGAGCCTCTGGTGTTGAAATGTCCGCACCACAGTTGTGCTTCAGTCTGGTCCTGTTGAAGATTTTAACGTAAGTTAAGTCCTTTAAAAAAATACACTAGCTCCCATTCATGATGAACAAGAAAACTTAGTCATAAGCCACCTCAGTGGCCATCACCCTATTGATTATTATGTAAATATTAGGTTTCCTGCCTGCAATGAATTTGCTGTTTGGTTCCTTTCAGGTCTGTTTGCATATTCCCAACTACTGTGTGGCCAAGAATAAGCAAGTTTATGTAATGTTCCAAAGAAATTGCTCAACACCAAGGCTCATTTTAACTGAGGTATGAATAGAAGACAGAGATGAATTCACAAATACTTCTTTCACAGGCACTGCAAAATATGACTTCTTACTCCTCCAGGCCAAAGTAGTCCTAACCATTGATATAATCATAGCTCCCAACTATAATTTAGAGTTAGCTCTGGTTGACTCTAAATTCACACAGGAAAATATTTCACTCATCTTATTCACTGAAGTATAGAACTTCACTTTCCATACAGTGTCAGAAATCTTAAAAAATATAGTGAATCCAAAAAGAAATCAGCAGTCAATAATTTAACGAGACAACAACAATTGTCTACCATTTACTGTTACCAAATGAAAGGCTTAAAGTACTTTACTTGACACTTATAAACATTACCTAGTTAATCTTTTACAGAAATCTTTAATATTTGTATCCTCATTTACAAAGGAAACAAGTGCAGAAAGGCCAAGTGATTTCTCTAAAACCCCTTGGAAGCCCAGGAGAAGGGTTCAAACTCCTGGCATTTCAAGCTCGTGCCTTGCCACTTCATCCTCAGTGAAATAATGGAAAACTCCAGTTTGCAAACTTGTTCAATCAAATGGAGAAAATCTTGGGAAAATGGAGAGGTCACTAATATGTTGTAAAAATATTTTGAGATTTTGCCTGTGAGAAGATATTAGATAGATAATTTCAACTGCAGGGACACTTAAAAAATAAATACCTTCAAGTCTAAATTTTCTGGTTCTGGGGATTGTGAAACAAGCATGTGTCAGGAGCTTGGTAAATAATTAGCAACCTCTGGCTACTTCACACAAGTTAGTCACATTTTCCTGAGGCCACATCCATTCTCGTAAATCACCTACATCCCTTACTTCCCACCAATGGCATTGAACCTTATGACCTGAAGGGAGCTCCCATATTAAAGGACAGCCTTTGTTTAAAATACCCAGTGTCCTGCATACCCATATATAGCATTTTCAACATGACAGGATAATAACATCTATGGAAATATCACACCAGGATAAAAAAATATCTAGAAGTGGAATAGCAAAAATAGAGTAAAACTTTTAAGAAATTATTTTGTGAGGGATGGTTAGGAAGGGTGTTAAGAAGCCAGGACAAAAACCTGGTCTCCTAATTCCTAAACCATTACTACTAGGTCTTCTTCACTTGTAGTACACTGTTACCAAGTAGAATAGTAGGCTTGAAATTATAGCAAAAATTGACCCTCCAACAAATCATCAATCTGCCTCCTCTGTGCAGATTGACCTGCTATTTGAGTTATTTAAACACACTGATAACAAAATAAACATATAAACTACTAACATAGTTATGTTTACTTTATCCCAAATGGGTTATCAAACATCCCTAAATAGTGACATTCTCAATAACCCGAAAATAAAGACTGAAATTGTTCTCACATAGGAGGTAATGTGTACAAATGGTCAAAGTATAATCATTGCAATAAAAGATGTTTTCACCTAATTTCCTGGAGATTTCAGATATCTGCTTAGCCAATAGTAACTAGAAAATTCCTCAACTCATTGTGCACTTACTAACTTATACTATTAGGAAAATGTTTTCCAAATAAATAATCTAAGACATAAAATTCATCCATTGTTTTATAATATGAACACGACAGTAAAAGAAGCATTTAAAAAATGTTTATGTAGCTTCCAATGAAATTCTTATTTATGTTCCTTTATAACATGAGAAAGCTTCCTGTATCATCTTCTTTGAAAGGTTTTGTGAGATTTTGTTTAAGATCAATGCATGCAAATGTGATACTTAAAATATTTTATATTGTGTAATTTCAAATATTATTAAAAATATGCAGTATGTTAATATTTTACTTTTTCAATGTTTTACTACCTGAAGCTAATTTTAAAGCTGACAATCTATGCATTTCCATTTATTTTAAATATTAATAAAATAATCATATAAACCAGTCCTTTTTAAAAAACATATCTGAGCATTTTAACAACATAAAGAAGTCCAATATACTTTTACACAAGAATCATGTTAATATTTAGAACATGAAGACTCCATAACAGTTACTGATTAAACCCCAAAATTTTATGCTGATTTTAATGGAAAGAAAAAAATACAGGTAAAGTGCCAATCACAACTGCTTAACTTATACATTTCTAAGACTGTTCTAAACTGCCATCACTTAAAACTGTTCTAAACTTCATCACCTAAAAATCTTATGGAAAAAAAAATAATGTGAAATCTGTACAACTCTGGAAAATTATAACTAAAGCCAAGTATACCTACACATATATTTTCTATCACTTTAGAAAAAATATCTACTTTTTGTAAATTATATTACTTACCTAGAAGCATGTTTCTTAGCAATAGTCAATTCAGCCAGCCTATAATTTCTGTACAACAAATAAATCAAATGCTGAGAAGTACGTTAACCTGCCACCAGTTTTATTGCAGATTGAGTGTGAGTCTTTACAAACTCTTCCTTGCATACTAAGCCAGCCGGAGTACTGTACTGGCCCAACTCCACTATGTACCTCGTTTGAAACTAACAAACAATACAGGGACTGTCAGTGGATGTTGCCTCCTCTGCTGAGGGAGCCAAAAAAAATTATGGAAAAGTAAGTTACTTCACTGCAGTCTGAGATGTGTTCTGAATTGATCATGCTGTTTCTTTAAGATTCCAAGTGATATGTTTTCCTCAATTCACAAAGAAAAAAAAATTTAACTTATGCAAATATGTTTATAAGATCATATTTTTAAAAACGTAACTATCCTTAGGGCGGTGCCTGTGGCTTAAAGGGGTAGGGTGCCAGCCCCATATGCCAGAGGTGGTGGGTTCAAACCCAGCCCTGGAAAAAAACTGCAAAACAACAACAACAAAACAGTAACTATCCTCTTTTTTCCTCAATGTTCTTTCTCTAAGTATTTAAAAATATTTTCCACTCTAAACTAAAAGGATATTCTGCTACAAAAGAGACTCTGTATACTATGCATGTCTTTAAGGAAGACTGAATATTAAAATTATATCACTCATCAAGGATCAGAAAATGCAAATATATTTATTTGGTGTTATGAGCTTGAACTGCCAATGAGATTTCACATTCACAATGGATTGTCTGATTCTGATACTGAGATGATTACTTCTGAAATAGGTTTCTCCTGAGAGAAGAACAAGCCTTACAGTTTTAAATCAATAAGGATATTGCAATGAACATTTAACAAAGGAATATCTCATCTCTTTTTATTTTTCTACTGGATATGTAATAACAATCAAAAAAAAGAAACTATATCTAGGCCCAAAGGAAGAATACACAGCATTGTAGCCAACACTAAAGCCAATGAGATGAATGTGATTTAAGAGTCTATGTTTTCTTATATATAAAACAACATTTTATTTTGTATGAATGAAACATGACCAAATAGTATATATTCTAGCAATTGCTTTAAAATTACCCTTCAACAGATAAGACCCTTTAGACATTATAATAAGAGAGGACAGCAGTTAAACTCTACCTTCCCAGAGTTCAAACAGTGACGTTTTACAGGTATTTGTTTATATTTCTATATGCCTTAATATGGGGGTTCAAATTTTACATGACTAGCTACTATTATTTTGGTGAAAACACAACTCAACAGGGACCTTACCTAACAAGGCAAACACTGTAACCTAATCATTCATACTCTCGTATTAATCTGAAATTTTAATAAAAGCTTAAAAAGTTAAAAATAGGAAAAATGAGGGACAGAGAATTTGACAAAAGTACAAAAGGGAAATGAATCTAGATGACAAAGGGAAAATGGGGAAAAATTAGGAAGATAGGATAATTTGCAGCATAGAGAATAAAGGAAGAAATATAGCTCAGGATGATAATGACAAAATAGACCAAGATCTTTTTCGCCATTTTAAAATGCAGGTCTCTTGCATATCAAATATATATGTAGAAAATTTATAGGTCAAATACATACATATTTGAATGTTGCATCCTAAAGGAAAATGTAAATTCATATACTGGATGATTCAAGTACCAAGTAGAGATATGTGTTTGTGTGTTCACATTAACAAGCACTTTTCTAAAAATGTTGAAGGAAGTGTCCTCCTGCCTGTGACTTTCCATTCACTTCAACCCAGTGATGCTCACACTTGAGCATGCATGAGAATCCCTGGAGGGCTTGTTAAAAGAAGCTGCTGGACCCTATCCTCAGAGTTTCTGATTGAGTCTGTCTGCCATGGGGCCTGAGAATTTGGATTTATAAATTCTCAGGTGTGATGGTTAATTTATGTCAACTGGAATAAGAGATACATAGATACAGCATTATGTCTGGGTGTGTCTATGGGAGTGGGAGTGTTTCTAGAAAAGATGGGCATTTCAGTCTGTGGAATGAATGGGAAAGATCCACCCTCAAGGTAGGCAGGCACCACCCACCGGCCTGGGGTCAGGTAGAATACAAAGGCCGAGGAAAGGTGTATTATTAGCATGTGTGTGCACTCTCTCTCTGTCCTCAAGCGGGGACACCCTTCTTCTCATGCCCTTGGAGATCAGAATTCCAGGCTCTCTGGTCTTCGGACTGTAGGGATTGTACCAGCAGCACCTTGGGTTCTCAGGCCTTCAGCTTTGAACCGAGTCACACCATAGGCTTCCCAGGTTCTAAGGCCTTTGGACTTGGACTGAGCCATGCCACCAGTATTCCAGGGCTCCAGCTGCAGACAACTGGGGTAGGACTTCTCAGCCTCCAGAACTGCATGAGTCAATTTCCTTAATAAATCCCATAAAGATAAATCTATCTATATCTATCTGTACTTACACCTATATCTATCTTTTACCTCTATCTATAATCCTGTCTATCTCACCCTGACTAATATACCAAGTGATACTTATGTTATTTGTCCTGGGATTACACTTCGAAGACTACTGCTCTCTAGCTCATTCGGTTGCCCTAAGATCTAGGATGAAGACAGTTTCCATTGTAAGTTGTTTTGTTACCACATTACATAGAATCTAAAACTTCTAAAAACATACTTTCACAGATCTGAATTAGGGTGCACCCATCATTAATTGCATCTCACAGTAACCATCCACAAGGAATCTACCAATGACTACAGTGGTCTATGTCAATGTATGCATGAACTTGATCACAGCAGTTCATCTTACCTCTTAGTTAACCGGTGTTTTTAAGTCATATCATGAACTGAGTTCAACTTGCATTTGAAATGGTTGTTAAAACGTAACTCTTAAAAAAAAGAAAAAAAGCACACTGTTATCTGACACAAAAGCCACATTGTAAAGCCTTTGACATTAAGAATAAAAGTCATTACATACAAAGATGACAAATAAACAAGCCTGGGATATATTCCTGTTATTAGTAAAGAAATATTCATCATTGGGGGAATTATAGCAATTTCAGATTGTCTTGCAAAGTGGCAATCAGTTGTGTTAAAGGATAAAAGAAAAGTAACCACAAGCAGAAGGATGGTGCTACAAGCAGAAGTTTTACCTATCACAGGCCAGACAATGTAACTAACTGATGACAGAAGAAATTGCCAGTTCCTCTGAACAGATATTTCACAGTGATGAGCTGCTGGTATGAAAAATTCACAGATCAGATCCAGAGGAACTTTTTTTAAGGATCATGTCATGGTTTATTGAGATTGGTTTTTTTAGGGGGGGGTGCTTCTTGCACCCAGAACTGTGAAATAATAAATTTTAGTTGTTTACGCCACCCAATCTGTGGTACTTTGTTACCACAGCCTTAGCAAACTCATGCACCAGCTTTATCGTGTGCTTGCTATTAAGGTAAGTATGTGCTAATTTCATAAAAGGAATTGGAGAACTGACCGCCACTCACTCCCTCTTTCTCTAAAAAGTTTGACTAATAGTATGATTATCTATGTGTGGAAGGTTAGATAGAATTCAAATGTTCTCTATTCGTATTTTCTTTCATTTTTCCTTCATCAGGTTGGCCCTGGATTCAAGAAGTTCTCCCAACCCCCACAAAGGACCAGCTGCTTTTTAAAATATTTGATTCTTTTTTTTCTGGTATGTGTCTATTCCAATAATAATTGCTTTTATCTTTATTAATGTCTGCTTCTTAACTTCTTTTGATTAATTTTCATCCATTTTTTTCTCGTTTTTAAGCACATACATGGTTCATTTGTTTTCAATTTTTTTAATACTAAAAATCATTTAGGAGCACAGTTTTTGATTAGAAGTTTTCCTTCCATTAACTTTTAGAAAATCTATCATTTTAGTTTTGATTTTTCTCTTTTTTCTTGATGGTTAAAAGACCTGAGAGAGAGAGAGAGAGAGAGAGAGAGAGAGAGAGAGAGAGAGAGAGAGAGAAATAAGTTATCTTCTAATTTTGGCTTTAGTATTAATGAGCTGTTTTGCCTAAGACTGATCGCTCACTCACCTTCTACAGCCTGTGACGTTGGCTGTGTGAGGATCAAACCAAGTAAATATGATGGTATTTGAAACCATAAATTGCTACACTTAGGTAAGTTGTAGTTTGAATTTTTGACCATTTAGCTATGTGTAAAAAAAAGTCAGAGTAACCTGGGGATACAAGAATTGCTTAACTTTGGAGTTTTCACTCTTCATTTCTTTTTTATTATCAAACATTCCTCAAGTTGTCTACATGCTTATGGCTTTATGAAAAAATGGTAACCATATCCCTACTAGTACAGTTTATTTTTTACTTTTTATTTATTTATTTTTTTCAGAGACAAGAGTCTCACTTTGTTGCTCTCAGTAGAGTGTTGTGGCATCACAGCTCACAGCAATCCCCAACTCTTGGGCTTAGGTGATTCTCTTGCCTCAGCCTCCAGAGTAGCTGGGACTACAGGTGCTCACCACAATGCACAGCTATTTTCTTGTTGCAGTTTGGCGGGGGCCGGGTTCGAACCCACCACCTTTGATATATGGGGCTGGCGGCCTACTCACTGAGCCACAGACACCACCCGTACTAGTGATGCAGGACAAGGCAGCACCAAGACCTGCTGCCTTGGCCCTGCAGGTATTATTGCTCCTGTGGATGGAGGAACCAGCTTGCTAGAAGGGCCAGACACCTGTGGGGGAGACACTGGCACCTTGCTGTCTCCTCCACCTGGACTTCTGGCTGGTCAGTTTCATGGATGGTGCCTTGCTATCTCCTCCACATGCAATTCTGACTGGTGGATTTCCTGTCAGTTTCCCAGGCCTGAGAGTTCATTGGACAGCTGGCTGTAACTGACAGGACCCATCCCCTAGCAGAACAACCTCCCTGCCACCATATAAACCCCTGAGCAGAAGACAGACCTCGAAGAAGGGGCAGGAACACTTGTTTCCCTCCTGGGTTCTCTCTGCCAGGAGGTTTGGTTTTTATAGTTGTTGTAATTTTTGTTTCTGTAAATAAATCCTGACTTACCACTGATCCTAATCGCTGAGACCAAGAACCTGAAATTCCCATATCACTAGTACAGTTTTAGTGGATGACTGATGACTTTCAGTTAAGATGAGGAATTACAGTAGAGTCTCTATAGTTAACCATCTCCCTACATTGACCATCTCTGTAAGTTGACCTAATTTTCATAGGTCAGACGCGTGCTGTAGGTGCATATCAGTACAGTAGGCCTAGTTCCTTATGTTGACCACCTTCTTATGTGGCCCAGTTTGTTACAGTTCCTTGGATGGTCAACTTACAGAGGTTCTATTGAATTTAAAAAATTTCTACTTTAAAATAATGTGACATTAGCATTTAAAAGCAGGTGCAGACGGAATTAGCATTGACTGAGAGCCAGTCTTGCCTCAGGAGCTCTGCTGGGGCTTTACTTTCAATTCTCATGACAACCATCATACAGAGGAAGGCAATGAGACTAAGATAGCATAAGCACATAGTCCAAAGTCACAAACCTTCAAATCCAGTGCTCCTTACAAGCTCCCTCCTTATAAAACCAGAGCATGGAGGCAGCAGGGTTGAACTAAAGTTCTCTTGTAATGATTTTCCAGAGAAAGTAAAATTTCATATTTAGGGGAATTGAATATATAAATAGTTTTAAGTAAATGAAGCTTCTTCTTCTTTTGTTTTTTTTTTTTTGTTTTTTTTTTTTTGTTTTTGTTTTGTTGGTGTTGATTTTTTTTTTTTTTTTTGTTTTTTTTTTTTTTTTTTTTTGTTGTTGTGCTGTTTTTTTTTTTTTTTTTTTTTTTTTTTTTTTTCTACGCCC
>CAUYPK010057986.1:0-15443 GCA_963574355.1 Loris lydekkerianus | reverse complement strand
TTTCTTTTCTTCTGCTGGGTTTGGGGTTGAAGTGTTCTTCTTTCTCCAGTTGCTTGAGATGTTCCATTAGGTTATTAACTTCCTCTCTTTCTGTTTTCTTGAGGAAGGCTTGCAGTGCTATAAATTTCTCTCTTAGGACTGCCTTTGCAGTATCCCAGAGGTTCTGGTAATTGGTGTCTTGATTGTTGTTTTGTTCCAAAAATTTGGTGATTTCCTTCTTTATCTCATCTATAATCCATCTATCCTTCAGCATAAGCTTGTTTAGCTTTCATGTTTTTGCATGGGTATGCAGCTTTCTGTTGTTATTGAGTTCAACTTTTATTCCATGATGGTCTGAGAAGATGCAAGGACTAATTTATATTTTTATAAATTTGCTGAGGTTAGATTTGTGGCTTAGGATATGGTCGATTTTGGAGTATGTTCTGTGGGCTGATGAGAAGAATGTGTATTCAGTTTTGTTGCGATGAAATGTTCTGTAGATGTCTGTTATGTCCAGATGTTGAATGGTTTATTTTAAATCTAAAATTGCTTAGCTTCTTTTTGGAGGATCTATCCAGCACTGCTAAAGGGGTGTTAAAATCTCCAACTACTATGGAACTGCAGGAAATCAAGTTGCTCATGTCTGTTAGAGTTTCTCTTATAAATTGAGGTGCATTCTGGTTGGGTGCATAAATATTAATAATTGAAATCTTAGCATATTGAGTATTACCTTTGACAAATATGAAGTGTTCATTCTTATCCTTCCTTATTTCAGTTGGTTTAAAGCCTATTGTGTCTGCGAATAGGATTGCAATACCGACTTTTTTTTGCTTTCCATTTGCCTGGAATATAGATGACCATCCCTTCACCTGAGTCTATATTCTATATTTGTCTTTTAATGTAAGATGCGATTCTTGGATGCAGCAGATATCTGACTTGAGTTTTTGTCTCCAGTCAGCCAACCTATGCCTTTTTAGAGGGAAATTTAAACCATTCACATTAATTGAGAATATCGATAAGCCTTTCGAGAGTCTAGTGGACATTTATAATCCTTTTTGCGACTGTGGAAGTTGGAATTTGATCAAAATTTTCTGGGTGGGTTTACTTTTGTGGTGGAGGGGTTACTCTGGTCTTTATGGAGGATAGGTCTAAGAATGTCCTGGAGAGCTGGTTTAGTTATAGCAAATTTCTTCAACATGTGAATGTCATTGAAGTATTTAATTTCTCTGTCATAAATAAAACTCAGTTTAGCTGGGTACAGGATCCTGGGTTGAAAGTTATTTTGTTTTAGGAGATTAAAAGTTAATGACCATCCTCTTCTAGCTTGAAGGGTTTCAGCAGAGAGATTTGCAGTTATTTTAATATTCTTGCCCTTGTAGGTTATGGTTTTCTTTTGTCTGGCAGCTTTCAGAATTTTCTCCTTCATATTAACTCTAGTGAAATTGATTATGATGTGTCTGGGGATGTCTTATTTGGGTTAAGTCATACTGGAGTTCTGAAACTGTCTGCTATGTTAGTTTCAGAATCTCTTGGCATGTCTGGAAAGTTCTCATTCATAATCTCATGGAGAAGAGACTCTGTGTCTTGTGAAGCCACTTCTTCACTTTCAGGGATCCCTAAAAGACGAATATTGGTTTTCTTTGAATTATCCCAGAGCTCTCTGAGAGAGTGATCTGTTTTTGCCCTTCATTTCTCTTCATCTCTGAGAGTTTGTGTGTATTCAAAAGCTTTGTCTTCAATGTCAGAAATCCTTTCTTCTGCTTGTTCCATTCTGTTACTGTGGGATTCTACTGTGTTTCTCAGATCTTTGAGGGCTACAACTTTTTGTCTCAGTGTGTCAAAATCTTTGGTCATTTGGTCTTTGAATTTGTTGAATTCTTGAGATATCTTTTGGCTTACTGCTTGGAATTCTAATTCAAGCTTATTTGGTATCTAGATTCTGAATTTGATTTCTGACATCTTAGCTATTTGTTTGTGCATGGGATCTTGTGCTGTGTCTGCCCCATTGATTCTTGGGGGAGTTGATCTACTCTGATCATTCATATTGCCAGAGTTTTTCTGTTGATTTTGCCTCATGATTGCTTTTCACCATTGCCTCTGGCTGTCCTTAGAGTTGGGGAGGTGTCTCTCCAAGATTAGACCCCAGCAGGATCAGTCTATTGTTGCTGGATCTTTGTAGGGAGTGACTCTGTGTAGTTCCTCTGGGGATACCCCAGCCAGGGAGTTCTGGTTGTGGAAGCAGCTCCAGAGTGTGACACACCAGGATCCAACAACAGGGCGGGAGGTGGTGTCACAGTTCTGGGAGTGCCTGGTGCCCAGTGACTTTGGCACAGAGAGCCCAAGGCTCCAGCAGTCTCTGGCCAGGAGAAGGGATCTGCACAGAGGCAGGGAGGGTTCTGGAGGGCACGCAGCTACCAGAGTCCTTGGTCAGACAATTGGGCTGGTGTGGATGCAAGGAGGGTACAGGAGGGAGGATTCAGGGTTGCATGACTCCCACAGTTTCTGGTCAGGGCATGTGGAAGCCCAGCTGGTGTGGGTCGTGGTTCTGGGGTGCAGCTCTTCTGGAGGTCCAGGCGGTGCCAAGCCCAGGAGTTTGAGGTTGCTATGAGCTTTGACGGCACAGCACTCTACTCAGGGCAAGATCCTGAGGCTCCAGTGTGCCAAAACTGGTCTCACTCGTCCCCTGAGGGTTAAGGCTGTAAGGCAGCTCATTCCCTGCGTTGATGCTGCTCAGTTGCTAAGTTACTAGCTCCCACCCGATCCTTGCTCTGCAACCCTGAGGGCGGAGCTTGCTGGGGCAGTTCTCTCACAATGGCTCCCTACGGCCCACAGCTGAACACTATTAGTTCCGTCTGGCTCAGTGGTTCAGTCTGGGGCCCTAGACAATGCCCAAAGTTCTCTGCATTCCTGCTCAAGCTCTCCCCAGAGGCAGTTCAACTGAGTGCCAAGTCCAAAAACACTGAAATAGTTCACAGGTAAAGCCTTTCCAGTTTGCAGTCTCATTGCTGCTTGTACTTACAGCTGTTGGCGGGGTTAGGTCTATCGGACACACACAACCACTTACCAGTTTTCCACTATTTTTGTCCTCCTCTTGGGGTCCAGAAGTCCCTTGCTTACTCCCTGTATCCTCAAAGGGATGATTATAGGTAGATCCCACCAGCCAGAGATGCCTGGAGTCTTATCTCCCCAGATCCACTGTGCCCTGTTGCAGGGAGGCTGTTACTCGGCCACCATCTTGGATTGTCTCAGCCCTTTCTGTCCTAGAACTTTAAACTGTGCCACTATCTATTTTTTTTTTTGTAAAGGCAAAACTCCTTCTGTTCCTGAGCGACAGAACTAGGACAATCAAGCCAGGTCCTCTTTGACCTGTGGAGTTCAAACTAATTAATTCATTCATTGAGCAAATGTTTATTGATGTCTCCGTGTCAGACAGTGTATGCTAAGTCTTCCACGTATTTTTCTCATTTAATCCTCAGTACATATTGGGTGTTGGACCCTGCTGCTTGCTTTGCAAATGGGGAAATGGTGAGCTCATTCCCAAGATTACATAGCTAGCATGTGGCAAGCCTGAGATTTGAATTTGGATTTGTCTGAGTCCAAAGCCTACATTTTCTTCTCAGGGATGTTTGGCCTCTCTGAAAAGGGAACAACTGAAAGCATATTTTACCTAAGACTTTATAGAAAGTTTTTGTCCCTTTTTTTTTTAATCGAATTATCTTCAGCAATAGTGGAGGGATCTATAAGCACAGAGGATATGGGTGGATGGGAGCATTTATTGGTTTCATCTGTCTAGCATGCCGTCTTCCTCTCCCTCTACTCCTTCCTCCTCCTCAAAAAAAAATTTTTTTTTTTTTTTTGAGACAGAGTTTTATTATGTTGCCCTTGGTAATGCTATGGCATCACAGCTCACAGCAACCTCCAACTCTTGGGCTTAAGTGATTCTCTTGCCTCAGCCTCCCAAGTAGCTGGGACTACAGGTGCCCACCACAGTGCCTGGCTATTTTTTGGTTGCGGTTATTTAAATGGCCTGGGCCAGGTTTGAACCCCCCACCCTCGGTGTATGTGGCTGGCACCATAACCACTGGCACCATAACCACTATGGGTGCTGAGCCCAATCAGAATTTTTGTACTCTGGCCACAAAAGGTGGTCCAAGGGGCAGACAGAGGACCCAAATCAGCCAATCAGTGTCTTCCCTAGATCCTATATACATTGTAGAAGGAAGAGAGATTCTTTTCTGCCTCTGAGATTTTAAGTAAGGGTCCTGTATGCAGGCATTCTCCTTTCTAAGAAGATAGAATGAGGGGGACCAAAGAGGATGAGACTGACCCAGCGAGGGAAGCTGAGGAGTAGGATAACTTTAATAATACTGCCTATCAGTTAGCTGTTCCAAGAAATCACTCCACATTCCCATCTTTTTTTCCTTGTTGTCTTTGAGTGTTGTCTCTGCTGTTTATAACTGACCAATACAATATGCTTCCTAGTGTGAGCTTGTGGAAGCCTAGGTTTGGGAAGTGATTGCTTTTCCCTGGGAGGGCCTGACTGGGGACAGGTCAACAGTGACAAACTGGAGAATGATTACGGTCATGCAATGTTGTCTTCTGGTGTGTTTGCCCCAAGGATAGTTAGTTATTCATTTGTTTGCTCCCAAGGGTATCAATTCACCCAGCCAGCCCCTGAGTACCTGTCATGTCCAAGAACCACACAGGGGTGGGAGGTGTGGTGGCTGTTGCAGTCGAGGCCCCTGCCCCTATGGAAGTCACTGTCTAGAGCCCTTTTTTCTGTGGCTTCTGCACAGTCCTCCTCTCAGCAGTCTGTGTTTTCTGTTTAGAAGTTACTACTTGGAGGTGCTAAATTATTCATAAACTCTTTTTATGAGCTTAAAGACAGATTCTGTTTTGAGGGCTTGGGGTCAAAACTCCTTTCAGAGAGAATTCTCAGACCTTCTCTCTCTCTCTCTCCTTTGCCCCCAGCATTCCATGGATTCAGCACAGATGTCTTGCCAAAATTATTTCTGGAGGAATGCTTGAGCTGAAACTAGATCCCCTTCTCAATGCATTGTTTCTGCTCACTTGAATTTAAACTCTCTTGAGGGTCCTGATTGTTCTTGAGGAAGAAGGCGGCAGCACCAACTATGGGGGTGGAGAGGTAGGGAGGGCCCCGGCGCCTGCCCAGAACCTGGTGTCATGGCGCTCAGTTGAGCTTCTCTGTAAGGTCTTTTACTCAGTGACTGAGTTCCTTTGGGTACTGCCCAGCTCCAGCATCCCCTGTGCTCATGTGCCTGGTACTATTCTCCCAGGAGAAGGTGTGATATAGAGAGCAGAAGAGAGCACCATTTTGCTGGGGACCTTGGATGGAGGTGTGGGGATATCAGTTACAGGTAAAGACCAGAGAATAGAGCTGGGGGTGGAGGGAAGAGCAGCTGCTAAAATGATTTGGAAAATGAATGGGGTACAAAAGGAAAGGAAGGGGGCTGTGCCCAGAATCGTGTACTAAGATGGTGCCTGAGCAGAGCTTGCATGCTGGCCCTGTTCAGCCACCCCGTCTTGTTCTGTAGTCACTGATGTCCCCTGAAATACTGCTTTCTTATGGGAAACCAGACAGATGATAACATAAGTAAGTGCTTATGTGACCATTTGTCTGATGTCTGCTGTTCCCCTGGGAGCCAGGCTGGTCTTGTTCACCCCAGGGTCCAAAGTAAAATGTTTGGAACCAATTAGTTTCTTAAACCTGTTTGTGGAATGACTAAAGGGACAAATGTTTGATCTGTAGATCTCTAATCTTCTTTATAAGCTTTTTGGCCAAGATATTCTACTTACATTAGGACTCCCTGGAAAAGAGACAGATGGATGGTACCATCATCTCAATTCACATACACTTGATCTTGAGCCAGTTGTATTTTACTCAACACACAAATACAAATGAAAAATATTTATGTGAACTTCAGGAAGATACCGGGGGAAATGAAGAAGCCACTTATAGCCAGGGCGAGTGAGAGCACATTCGCCATCGGAAGCTTATTTCATCAGCTGAAGTTCTCAGGGAGGCACAAGGAAGGCAGAGATGTGGAGCTTGCAGTAAAGAGCCAGTCCCTTTCCCAGGAAGCTCCCCCATCACTCGTCTGCCTCAGTTTTCCACTATTAAAAAAATGTTCAGATTGCAATTACATTTCCAGGCTTCCTCTGAGGGGCTGCATTCTGAACTGCTGGGCGGCTCTGAGATTGAGTAACTAGGGACCTACGGACAGGTGGGGAGGGAGCAAGGGTGAGTTTAAGAAGGCAAAGTCCCTGAAGGGGTAGGAAAGCCACGCCAGGGAGAGAGAAAGAGAGAGAAGGACAGAGCTAGGTTCTAACCATAAGCATTGACTGCTTATGTTTTTATTTTTATTTTTATGTATGTATTTATTTATTTTTTCTGTTAAAGGAAGGAACCCAGGGTTGGGAGATAGGAATCTTATTAAAACATGATTACTGAGTGTGTGTCACATTCTGGGCACTGTGCCGTGTACTGGGGTTACAGCAGAAAATAATACATTGTTCCCCTTTGTGTGGGCCCATGAAGCTCTCCAGTGTGGGGGTTCAGTTGAAAAATGAGGAATGTAGAAATGAGTCAGAAAGGGTCATGGGGGTTCTTTACATGGGGTTGGCAGGAAAGAATTCCTGGAGGAGGTGTGGCCTAAGCAGGGAGCTGAAGTGAGCTGTACAGAGCACTTCTGACAGAAGCTGTGCAGGTGCAAAGGTCCTGGGGCAGAAACAGTCTCCATGGACTCTGTGCAGAGTCAGCAGGAGTTTGGCCAATCAGGAGATGCTGAAGGCTTTGAGCAGAGAAGTGATGTACTCTGATTTAAGTTTTACAGAAATCACCTTCTTGCCTTGGGGAGAAGGAGCATGATGAGGAGAAGAGTTATTTGGGGGAGGCAGACATAGGAGTCCTGAGAAGAGATGATGATCTGTTGGAGAACAGTGGAGATGGTGAAAGATGGTGGGGGCGGTGGCCAGGGTGGGGTGTGGGAGGACAAATTTGGGAGCTGATGGTCCTGTTGTTGGCCAGCCCTGCGATCTGGTTCTCAGTTTCCCCATCTGTAAAATAAAAGCTACTCCAGACTGCCCTCCAGGCTCTGTGGGTGTCCCAGAAGGTCTGCTGACTTTGGCTTTACAGGTTTTTCCAAGGTCAGAGTCTGCTTTTTCTCTCAAGGCTGAGAAACTCTTCCTGCAAAGAATTTCAATTTGTGGCTTAAAGATAAATTTTCCAACATTCTGAAGTTGTGTTAATATTTTAAGCACGTGAGGATCTTGTGTCTCTGCTTCTTGGTGGGAAGTGGTGGGTGAGGGTGTTACATTATCAATAAAATATGAATACATTAAAGCCTTTATTTTAATGTAACTGATGTAGGAAACATGATCTTTTGTGGAGCTTTCAGCAAGTGGGTGGAAATGCATGTTTGCCCCAAACCTTTGAAAGCTCTTGTTCAGGCTGGGGTCTTTGTTCCCAACAAAGCCCTTGACCCCTTGTGGTTTCAGTTCTGTTTACTCTTGGCAAGTGTTTTGGGTTCAAAGGGAGAATCTTTAAAAGCAGCATTGGAAAAGTCTATAAAATCTTAACGCATCTTTGACATCAAATAGCTCTTTCAAAGCAGTGATTTGATGAAGTAAATAGGAATGCAGCACAAACCATATGGAACACATTTTCCATAACTGCTCTGCACTCGAATAACAAAGGAGAAAAGTTCTTGGCAAAGGGAATTTGGGATTTTAATGACCCTTAAATATCTGGCTCAGTAGCCAGATGTGTTTTACCAGGCTGAAAACCCCGAGGAGCAGCCCTGCCTTTCTCTTTGGCAAAACATAAGCTAACACGATGTTACTGTTTGTGAAAAGATGTTTGTGCCTCATTGCAGAAAGCTTAATTCACCATGATTTCCTTAATTACCCACCCCTCCCCCAAACTGGCATAACTCCCAGCATGCCTCAGAGCATCATTTCTGATTTTGAGATGCTAAGCTGTTTATGATGATGCCACAGAAAACCTCCTTAATTACTTGAAATTGGGATCAAAGGGTTGAAACATTGATCAGAATGTGTCTTGTTGATGGAAGTGGGGCAGGGCAGGAGGCTTAGTATTCCTGGCGTGAATGGTTCTGCTTTTAACTGGCCCTTGTGAGCTGAGTTCCTTGATTTGTGAAGATAAAATGGAACAAATCATGGTTGGGCTGTTACTGGAAAGTTCTGGTTTTGAGTATGGACAAATCTGAGGACATAGACATGGGTGTGCTGTCTTGCAAAGTCAGCTTGGAAGTCCATGCCTGGTTTCTTTAGGCATTGCCCTATTACTTGAGACATTGCATGCAGAGTGCAGTGTCTCATCTCCAGACAACCTCAGAACTAGTTTATCTAGCTTACATGCACTGAGAGGTGGATTCCTCAATAAGAGACATGAATCTGCCATTTCAGGTAGAAGGGGCCTTCAGAATGATGGAGCACGGTGCCTCCATTTCAAAGATCAGAAAACTGAGGTCCAGGGAGTGCAAGTGGCTTGTCCAAGACCGCATGGTTTGTCAGTGTCAGGACCAAGATCAGAACATGCCTGATTCATCAATAATCTGGGCCCCATGTGACTTCTGTTTACAAAAATCAAGCATATCTGCACAGGATGAAGATTTCCCAACACAGAAGATGTTCGAAAGCCTTTACTTCAGGAGGGAGTGAGCAAATGGGAAGGGAATAAACCACCCATCAAGTTTCTGAGCTGGTATTGCTCTTGTGCTGTCTTGCTTAGTTTTCTATTAAAAGAAAATAAAACATTTTAGAAAAGAAGAAACTGAGAATCATAGACATTAAGTGACTTTTGCTGGTGGCTCCAAAGCCTTTGCTTTTCCTGTGATATGAATTTTGGCCTGTGCTTAGTCACAGTAGTGTCTAAGTCCGTTCTGGCTGCTCCAACAGAATATCATAGATTAAGTGGCTTATAAACAACAGAGATTTATTTCTCACAGTTCTGGAAAATGGGAGTCCTAGGTCAGCATGGCAGCGTGGTTGGGTTCTGGCAAGGGCCACTTTACTGGTTCATAGACGGTCGATTTCTGGCTGTGTCCTCACATGGAGAAAGGGTCAGGGGCTGTCTGTGTCCTCTTTTATAAGGGCACTAATCTCATTTGTGGAGGCTCCACCCTTATGACCTATTTATCTCCTAAAAGCCTCAACTCCTAATTTCAACATGTGAATTTGGGGGTTGGAGGACACAAATGTTCAGACCATGACAAGTGATTTGGAGGCTTGTGGGCTGCCTGGCAAGCTGGGGTCCTGTCTTTCCACTGGCTGCATCACACACTTCTGTCACCCTGAGGAGACTCTGCATGCTTCTCTCAGCCAGGCAGGCGTAACCCAAGAATGAATCCATTTTTCTGTTTTTGCCAGTGGATGTGGTTAAAAACCTGTGCACTAGGAGAAGGTCCAGAGAAACCAAGACCAAATTCACTGCAGGTACTGGGGTACTCTTTCTCTTTTTTAAAATTTATGTGCTATTCTGCTTAAAAACAGCTACCCCCTCCCCAAATCAAATTCTGGATCTACTAAGTTCCTTGCCTTAGGATGCACAGAGCAGTGGGTGGGGCTGGTGACTGTACCCCAAGACGGGGGACGTGTGGCCTAGCTTCCTGCTTTCCTGGTCATCTCCCTGTGCCTTCCAGCTGATGTTGATTTGCTTTTTTTCTCCCTGCCCCCCAGCTGGCCAGCTTCTGTAGGACTGTCCTCCTGGCTGACCACAGACCCCCTTGGCTCTGTAACAACAGCTTCATTCCTGGAATGTGCAAGGGGTAGTGTAGATTTCCCTTCTGAGACAAGGCATCAGTAAGGAAAAAGGGTCTGGTCAGAGTGATGGAGAGAGCAGAGGCTGAGGACTCAGGAGGGAGCTGAGTGGGCAAAGGGAGGGGTCTGGAGAGTCAGGACTGGCTTCCAGCCAACCCCAGAGAAGCTTCTGGTTTTCCTGCCCTGCCTTGCAGCTTCATGCCTCGGAGGTGCAGGGAAGGGGCCACTGCATGGAGAACCAGGAAATCACTCAGCCCTGATTTTGGGTCATTCCAGCCTCTGAGCATAGTTTCCATGCTTTTGTTCCTGAGTCTAGAACTGAAGAATTCCTGAGACTTTGGAGCAGCCCCAACCTTGAGCAGGGAGAGGGAGCTGCAGCTCTGTCTGACCAGCTCCGTTCCTGGGTGTGCTCTTGGGCAGCTCCAGCTCTGGGGCACTGAGCAGAGTGAGGGGTGGTGAGGACTCGAGAGAGAGCGGGGTTGAAACCGAGTGGCTTTGCACCATTGTCAGGCATGTTAATTAAATACAGGGATTATGGACCCCAAATCTTCACAGAAAGTAGCTTTATTGTACCTCATTACCGGATTTTACACACTCCACTTGGGCGAGGCTGATGTTCTGTATTATAAAAGAATGTTGGATTTTATGGTCTAAAACCTTCAGATATTAAGAGGGAAACATTCAGAAATGACAACAAGGAGACTTGATGAGCTTCTGATGCCAGACAAGGTTCAAAATGTCCCAGGTGCTCTCCAGGCATATCACAGGCCAACGGATTTAGCTTGAGTTCAGTTTGAATCAGGATACACTTTTCGCGCCTCTAGGGGCCTGTGGACTTCATTCCCACTTCTCCTGAAACTTGCCCCTCTCATTTTTATGGGATCCATTCCTTAGTCCTTCACCAGGAGTGAGATGTAGCCCCTTAACACAGCTCTGTGTACGGTGTGTGTACTTAGGCAGGGAGGTGTGTTTGCGTGTATTGGTGGAGTTCAAAACATGTTACCCCAAAACGTGGCAACTTGGCATTTGAGAAGACAGAAGCAGGAAGATCTCTTTGGCATTCTTCCACCTTTCTTCCCTGAACAGGTTATGAACCCCAGAAAGAATTATCTAACCTTCTCCCCTAGAGCATGACTCTCAAGTGAGAGGTACCCATCCCACACCCAGGGGAAAGAAATGTCCTTACCTCTGAAGGCACAGAACACGGGAGATAACTTCCTTAAGTGTCCCCCATTTTCTGATCATTATTGATCATTATGAACCCCCTTTTTCCAACTATGCACCTTCTCAATGACTCATGTTAGGAAATGTGGCACAGAAGCACACAGGCTTCCTGTTTCTTCGGATGTTCATTATTAAAGCCTCCTCTGTCATGTAAAACTTGTATTCAATGCATTCACATGCTTTTGTTAATCTGTTTTTGGTTTTAGGGGCCTCAGTCATGAACCTAGTGGTGAGGGAGAAAGGATTTCTTCACCCTTGCAGCACATATGTATGTGCACATGGGTGTATGTCCCCAACGTTTTTGGCACCAGGGACCAGTTTCATGGAAGACAATTTTTCCATGGACAGGGGTTGGGTGGGGGAAAGGAAGGAGATGGGGTAGAAGGCAGAGCTCATGTGGTGATTGAATGATGGGGAATGGTTATAAATATAGATGAAGGATGAAGCCTCATTGGCTCAGCTGCCCTTCACCTCCTGCTGTGTGGCCTGGACTGGAAGCTTTTTGGTACCATATACAAGTTTCATGGAAGAAATCTTTTGCATAAAGAGGGGGTTGAAAGAGGGATGAGCCAAGAGGCAGAGCTCTGGTAGTAAGACTCTGCTGCTCAGTTCCTAAGAGTGTGTGTGTAAATATGTAGGAGTGTGTGTGTATGTGTGTGTGTGTATGTGTGTGTGTGTGTGTGTATGTAGGAAGGTAGGTAGATAAGTTTGTGTTTGTGTGTTTATACATTATTATGTGTGTTTGTCTGTATAGGTATGTAGGTGTATGTAAATGTGCAGGCGGGTAGCTTGAGTGTATTTGTAGATAGGCAGGGGAGTGTGTGTATGTATGTAGGTTTGTGGATAGGTAGTGGGTAGGTGTGTGTATGTGTGTAAAAGTTAAGTATAATTTCAATTTTTATCAAAGGAATAAATTAAAATATCAAGTAGTTCTACAGGGATCCAGGATGAGACATAGCAGACCCCTGACCACTTCCTTCTCGCCCCTCACTCCTGTCAGCTAAAGGCAACAGCTTTCAACTCTGAACTATTTCTTTTTATATTCACCTTTGCATTTCTAACCATCACACCTCTAGAGCTAGCTTTAACTCTTTCTGTAGTAGACATTCTCCACCATCTTCCTACTGTGGAAGGTGAGGGTTTTGCTCTCTCCCACCAGCCCCCATCCTTCACACACACAAATGTTTTCTCTTCTTTCTATACGTTTCTCACCCAATGTATGTTTTTCTTATAATCATTGTAAATATTATTTACAGACGAGACATGTAGTGTCTCATGATTACATTTTCCTTCTTGGGCAACTAGTTGTGAAGTCTAGAGATAAAGTCATTGCTTTGCATACTCACCTGCTCATTCGCCTCCCGGATTCCTGCAGGATCTCTCCCCCAGGCCTTCCCACAGCTCCTGGTGCCTGTTGTCCGCTCTCTTCTTGGAACTTCCTTTACTGTCATCCTGGGAATACCCTTCAATCCACAGTATTCAATCTTGTTTCTTGGACCCCACCTTCTTCCTTATTTCTAGTTTATTCCTCACTAGATGGATGACCTCCTCTAAAAATACATGGATGACACATTTTAAAGATCAAGTTTTAGGAAAATCTTCTTTCCTACCTGAACACTGTATTGATAATTAGCTGGGTATAGTATTCTAGGTTGTAATTTTTTGGGGGGGGGTGGTGGTGGTGGTGGTATACAGTATTTTGATTGTTTTCTAGGTTTCAACATTGCTTCTGGGTGCCACTTTAATTACTGATCTTTTTTATCTGACTTTTTTTTTTTTTTTTCTTTCTTTCTGGAGGCTTTTGGTGTTTTAAAATTTCTCTCCCTGGTGTTGTGATATTTCACGACGATGTGCTTTAGTATTGATCTTTTTTCTATCATTGAGCTGAGCTCTCAATGAACTCTTTCAATCTGAAAATGCCTTCCCTGTGGGGAATTCTTTTATTTCTTCACGAATTTTCTCCTCTCTGTTTCTCTCTCTCTTTAATTCTTAGAGCTTCTAGGATTTAAATATTGTTTTCTTTCAGTATGGATCCTCTAATTTTCTTACCTTTTCCCTCTGCTTTACATCTTTTTGTTCTACTTAAAAAATCTACTTTTTAAAAGAAAAGTAGTATTTCTGTTTTGTAGATAAAATATTTTCTTATCTCTCCAAAGATATTAAAATTGTGATTGTTTTTTTCTTCTTGTGCCTGTGTCTTAGTTCCTGTATTATTTCTGTTTGCTTTGCTTTGAGAAACCTTCCTCAAATGCTTGGTGACTCTTGGCTGTCCACACATATGTTTGGGATGAAATGTCAAACTGATGATCAGGAAAATTAGTCTGGCTGGGCAGAGCTTGTTAGCTGGAGGCTTTGTTGTCCAGAAATGAATCTGTGACCTGGCAATTTCTCCACCTCTTGGCCTCCAGCCCTAATGTCAGTATCTGTAGGTCTTTTCCCCTGGGCTCAGAGAAGGATTTTCTAAACTCCTGACTTATAATTCAAACTGAGCTATGTGTGGTCTTAGAGTTTCCCTGTTCAGTTTCTGTTAACTTCTGTTTATTCTTCAGTACAGCACTTCATCACAGCCCTAGTCCTTGTTGACTGTGGGTGGGTGCTGAGCCCCTCTGAGCCCCTCTGTCCCCAGAGAGGAACAATGGTCGAGTTTTTTGCCAGGCTAGAGAAAGGGCAGCCCCCCAACTGCATGAGGAGAGAGGGAGTTGAGGCCGTAGCAACTCTTTAGTACAAATTTGCAATTTATCATCCTGTTTCCATTCTCATCTGCACACTGCATCTTCAGACCTTCTGACCCTTGAGTATCTCCAGGGGTCTATGTCTTCTCAAATTCTCATGGCTTCACCTGTCTCTTGGACCCTTCGCCACGTACTTGGCCTCAGGTATGGTGGCAGTGACCTACCCCTTTAGTCCTGGGCAGCTTGGCTACCAAAGGCTGACCAGCTGTGTGACCTAGCTCCTCCCACCATTCTTGACCTACATGGGGTTCTGGTATTCCCAGCCAGCCTCAGGCAGGATCTACTACCAGGAAGAAATAGATTTCAGCACAAAGTATTATATGAGCCTCCCCTAACTTCATCTACTGGGTCGTGTGAATAGAAAATAAATGTATAGCAGAGAGTCAGGTGGGAAGCTCCTCAGGGACACCCTCACTTGAGTTCTGCTCAGGCCCCTGGTCCTTCATACTTGTTCTAGTTCTATGAAAAAGCAGTACATCATCGTTCTTCATTGGACATGTCCATGTGGACATCAGCAATGTAAGGATAACATTTCTTTCTATTTTGCAAGAAATCATAAGAAAATCTGGTGGAGCTGAAGAAAAAATGCTCTGGGTATTATTCTTTTTTTATTATTTTATTTTTTTATTAAGTCTTTTGTACGTAGATCATAAATACATTTATGCCCATTTCAGTGTGTTGGTTATTTGTACAAATTGGAATGCTTACGTCATACTAATCAGCAATAGCTTTCATCTCATCTACCCAGTTATAGCATTAGGACATTTGCGATCTGCACATGACAGAACCAACTTGTACTTGCAATGTTCTCCATGGTTGTGGTCCCCCTACTATCCCTTACTATCCCTCCCACTCCCTCCCCATCCATCGCCCTCCCTTTCCCTCCTTCATCATAGCCTACAGTTGTGTTTTTTAAGATTCAAAAAACACCTGGCGCAGAGATGCACCTGGCTATGAGTATGTTTGGTGTTCTGTTCTCCCTTTTCCTACTTGGTGTGATAAGAGGAAAAGACTTTACCTTTTTTGTCTCTATGACCCCAGTAGCCAGAGAAGCTCCTGTCAAAAGTGTGTGTGGAATCAGGTGACTGGAAGCCTCTCTGACATCCCCCCAGGGACTTGTGTACCCAAATTTTGAAGCAGGCTGGGTGAGGGTCTATGAAAATAGGTATCGCTCATACATTTGAAATAGGTCGTCCAACTCGGAAGTGCGACATACTTGCCAGGAGCAGGGACTTCGATGTTCTCTCACATAGGTGCTGCCAAGTTGTAGAATGAATGCAAACTTAACCTCAGATGCCCAGGGAATGTTCTTGTTGTCTGACTTCACATCTTTGCCTTGGTGAGATCTACTTGGTATGCCAGTCCTCTTAGCTACGCTGTCCATTCTGGAAGCATTTCAGAATGCCTCCATGAGAAACCAGACCCATGTCAGTACTGGTGCCATCACACCATGTAAAGTGGACCATTTCCTAGCTTTAAAACAAATATATAAAACCCATCAGTTGTTAAATATACCGCATATACTTGAGTATAAGCCGACCCGAGTATAAGCCGATCCCCTTAATTTTACCCTAAAAACTGGGAAAACTTAGTGACTCGAGTATAAGCCGAGGTGGAAAATGCAGCAGCCACTGGTAATTTCAAAAATAAAAATATATACCCAAAACAATTACAATAATTGAGGAATCAGTAGGTTAAATGCTTTTC
>CAUYPK010057985.1:0-44806 GCA_963574355.1 Loris lydekkerianus | reverse complement strand
CATTCCTTTTGGAAAGATGTTTGGAGAACACTTAGAGATGTAAAAATAGATCTGCCATTCAATCCTATAATTCCTCTACTAGGTATATACCCAGAAGACCAAAAATCACATTATAACAAAGATATTTGTACCAGAATGTTTATTGCAGCCCAATTCATAATTGCTAATTCACGGAAAAAACCCAAGTGCCCATTGATCCATGAATGGATTAATAACTTGTGGTATATGTACACTATGGAATATTATGCAGCCTTAAGATGGAGACTTTACCTTTTTCATGTTTACATGAATGGAGCTGGAACATATTCTTCTTTATCTTATAATTTTAAAGTGCTGTCTGTATAGTTAAATGTCATTCTTAATATTTCAGTGGTTTTCTAAGATTGTGCATATTTTCAGACAGATAGTATATAATAAGGATCTATCTAACACTGAAGCACTTTCAACTTCATTTTGCTATGTTATCTTAATGCATTTTCAGAGTCTGTCCAAACTTTTAATCATTGTAGTAACTAAGAAAGAAGGAAGAATGAAAGATATATCAAACCCAGGTTGGTTTCGGTTGTTCTGGTCTGATCTGGTCTGGTCTGGGCCAGTCTGGTTTTGTGTGGTCCTGTCTGGTCCAGTCTTGTCTGCTCTTGTCCAGTCTGGTAAGACCTGGTCTGGTGTTGGGTGGTCGGTCTGGTCCAGTGCAGTCTGATCTGGTCTGGTCTCCTCTCGTCTGGTCTGCTATAGTCAGCCCAGGCTTGTCCCATCTGCTCTGGTCTGGTTCTGGTCTCATCTGGTCTGTTCTGGTCCAGTCTGGACTGGTCTGGTCTGGTCAGCACTGATCTGGTCTTCTCTGGTTTGGTACAGTCTAGTCCACTCTGCTCCAGATCTGGTCTGGTCCAATCCTGTCTGGTCTTGTGTGGTCTGTTCTGGTCCAGTCCAGTCTGGTCTGGTCTGGTCCAGCATAGTCTGGTCTTTTCCAGTTGGATCTTTTCCAGTCTGGATCTGTTCTGGTCCAGCCTGGTCTGCTTGATCTGGTCTGCACTGGTCTGGACTGATCTGGTCTGGTCTGATCTGGTCTGGTCTTATCTGTATGGTCTGCTCTGGTCTGTTCTGGTCTGGTCTGATCTGGTCTGGTTTGCTCTGATCTAATGTGGTCTGGACAGGTCTGATCTGGTCAGGTCAGGTCTGGTCTGGTCCAGTCTGGTCTAGTCCAGTCTCATCTGATCTGGTTTTATCTGCTCTGGTATGCTCTAATCTGATCTGGTCTGATCTGGCCTTGTCTCGTTCTTCCTGGAGCTTGGCCTCAGCATCATATTTCTCATTTCCAGCCAGCCCAGAGGCACATAGATTGTCCACCAAAAAAGTAAGACCTTTTTAACAAGTTTTATAAATAAATTTAAAATTTATTCATTAATATAAAGCATGCATTGCTATTATTATTAAAAATTTAAAAAGTATTTTCCAGATTTTTCAATGGTGATGTGGTTCAATTATAATGTGGTCTTCTATTGAGATTAGCACACAATCAGAAAGAATTTATCAATAATTTTCTTCTCTTGCTTTTGTAAAAAATCATACATTATGATCTTTGAACCTCTGCTAATTCCCATTATCCAGTGTCTTATTAGCCTTGCTCAAGGTGGAAGCAGTCTTTGGAAATGGCACACTGCTCTTCAATATCACAGTGATGTATTACTTGAAAGCTGATATCATTTTAACAGTTTGGTATTTTGAAGGAAGTTTCCAGAATGGGTACAGCATACAGAGAGTTGAGTGTGTGTGTCTTTGCTCTCACATGTGCACACGTGCCTGCACGTGTGTATAATACTAAAATGAAGAGACGTCTATTGTGGTTATAGCTGTGTCTTTGAACCCATCTACACTTTGCTTGTACATCAGTTACGATGTGTCTCTTTCTAACAGGAAGGATACAGATCGTGATGAATAGCTAAAAGGTAAGATCATTCTTAAAGGTGTGAGTGATTAATAATAGCCATGCATAGATTTTTTCTAAGAGTGTAAATAAAATATATCATTCACATGAAGGGCAGGAGTTTGGCAGAATGATTCATAGTGCATTTGAAAGCATAAAAAGTCAAAGCTAGGGTTCCTTCTGAGCATGTCAAAGAGGAGGCTAGTTTAGCCATTTGAAATATTCCAGTGGTGGTTGGTACAGAAATCATGTGCCTAATGGGATGCTGAGGATGGTTCCAACTTTTTAAATTACCACCAATTAAACAAAATCAAAATTTGCTCTTTTAGAAACTGAAAGACTAAGGTGGCACTTTTATGCTGCGGCACTTGGACCATATACCTCAACCAAGATTCACTCTACAGTCTTTAGATTAGTGGTTCCTTTGTGAAGACATCCCCATGCTGCAGTGTGAGCATAATCTCGGCTCTCATGTGGTTAGTACTCACATCAGTTTACAGGGAGGCCTATCACGTAGTTAACTAGCACAAGACTAGGAAATAATTTCCTAGTATTTGAAAATGAAAGAATTACTTCAGTAATATGCCACCTATGTGTTTGGTCTTTGTTCATTCTCTGCCAACACCCCGAGCTCATATTCTCACAATGCGCAGGACACAGCTTGGTGATGATGCCACATCACTGGCATGCTCATCTGGGAGCCAGCACCACGAGATCATGCATTGCACAGAAGGAACAGGTCTGGGCACTGAGCATCCTTCTGTGACTTGACTTTTCTTCCATAAGTCACAGGTGAAAGGAGAACCTTAGTTAATCCTTTCCAGCATGCGATGAAGGGGAAAAAGCAGATTACTGTTGTCAGACACTGTGTGCAAAAGAAATATTGGTGACTATTTAGTATCCTGTGTTCAGTAGAGATAAAAACAAGAGTGATCATTTGTACTATTTTAAAAATATAGATGTAAGAGTCACTAAATTTTAAAAAAGGTTCATGAATGTGTGGATGTGATTTTTTTTTCTATTTAATGTCTCTCTCTGTGAGAACATAGGGCATATATCCTCAGCATGATAGAAGGCAAAGGGACCTTCTTTCTCTGAGGTCCTCACAGCCCTCTCTTTCCCTGTGTCTTTTGACTGCCAATGTCACCTGCAAGTCAGGGCTGATGTACACAGTTCACACATGAGGCTTATTGATGGATGGAGAGCTGACAGACATGCTAGTACTATCAGAGGCTCTACTTTTGAATGTGAAGGACAAAAACTTTGAAATACCAAAGGACCATGTCATAGGTGTGACTTCACTATATCAAGTTCTTTATAATATTTTTGGAAACTAAACCCCTTTTGAGCACATCTGAGATACCAATTATGCGATATAGACTTGAATATGGCAGTCTACATACATCTCTCTCTCTCTCTGTAGTCTGCATCTGTTTCTCTCTGTCTGTTCTAGTGACTTCTCTCTTAAAATACACATTTTGAGAATCATTCTGCTTCTGAGTGAGGGAGTGGAAATACGTGTGAACATTTCAGGTATGGATCTCATAAATGTCTTCAGCTTACTGGGGTGTAGGATTGAATACTGGTTCAGTTCTGTTATGTAACATGTTTCATAATTTGGGAATCCTTGAATAAATGTGGGAACATGTTGTTTATAACACACATTCAAACACAGAATTCAAGGGTGTGTCTCCAGAATAGAAATATTTAAATGATTGTCTGCAGCTGGTGAGCACGCTCGTGACACACTACCATGTGTGGTACCACAGCTTCTCACTCCAAGTTATCATGTCTCCGGGTGAGTGGAAATGAAAACATCAGAAGTCTCAGAGAAATCTAATGACAAATGTTATCAAAAGGCTACAGTAGATGTGCTTCCTCCAAAGTTCCTATCTAGGAATATCTATTGGGGATCTAACAAAGACACATTTACACTTTCATTTGCCACATCTTAGGACAGCACACTGAGCTGGAGGACAAATGCCATTTCTACACACTGTGGGTGACATATGAGTAGTCACGTTGTGCTCTGTGGGAAAGGAAAACATACTGACCAGTCCCCAATCAGGCAATTAATAATGACTTTGAACCTTTCTGGGAAAAGCTGGAACTTTTGTTGACTTCCACAGAAGGTGAGGGTGAGTGAGTCATCTGCTTCTTGGTCGGTTTTACCCACTGTCCTCCCATGGGAGCAAGTCAGTCTGTGCTGCTGTGCAGCCGGATCCCCGGCTGAGGTCCTGTTGATTCTCCAGACTGCTGCCAACTTGGATTCTTCCCAAGCTTTCCTTTTCTTTGTCAAAATGGCAAACGGATTACATATATATTTGCAGAGTGAAAATAATCAAATAATTGAAGTTGTAGGACACAAAGCATAATTACCTTGGGTTTCCCTAAAGGGCGTGTTCTCTAAAGTCTATCTCTGATTTTGTGCCTTTTTGTGGCGACACAGAGGTTATTTCTTGTATTATCATTTTCCCTTTGTAATCTTCCTTGGACCATTACCATCCCTGTCCTTTTGCTCAATACCTCAACTCTTGAGTATATAGAAAGACATCAGATTAGCTTGGGCAAAACACTTTTTTAGGTAGTTTTCTACCTATGGAGACACTATGGCTTCTTAATTCAGAATATGGTAATTATCCTCTCATTTTGTTTTCATTTACTTTCACATTATTCCTTCATCACCATAGTACCATCTGCAGAACAGCTCTCATTTAGAAGGCACCCAGCTCCAGTAACTTAGCAAATCAATGAGTTGCTCAACAGATTACCATGGAGGAGCCAATCTGGTAGGACGGTAGTATAAGTCAGTCTCTTTCTACCAGAATTGTCTCTAGTAGACTAGATATCTAGACATCAATGGAAAATACTGTGCAAATGCAGGAAATTGTTTTCTCTTAGATTTGGAATTAGCACTCCATTCAGAATGTAATCATACTTTAATTTTAATTGTTTTTTTTTTTTTTTTTTTTTTTTTTTTAGAATGTTTTGTTTGATTTTTTTGCCTCTAAATATATAATCAGACCAAGCAGGTGTTTCAGTGAGTGTTCACAGAAAAATTCAGGTAAGGTATGCCCAGATTGGCTGGATGCAATTTTAATGACATAATCATCTTCACATGTGTGCTAACTCCTACTATATTCCAATGACTTATTTATCAACATTACAGAGTACAGGAGAATGTTTCCTCCTCACTTTCAATTTTTTATGATAGCTATTTTAAATCACCAAAAAAATAAAAAATAAATAAAAAATAAATAAGTGACGAGGAAAAGAGTAACACTTCTGTAAGACATACAGTCACATCACAGAAATATTTTCTAATAATACTAAACTCTGCTTCAATTAAATTTAGTCCCTTCTACTAAATCACGTCTCCTCTGATGTCATAATGTTTCAACCTTCTGTTCAGAAAGTTCCGAGAAAGCCCCTAAGATATTAAAACTACACAAAAATTACTTGTTAGAGACCAAATGTAAATAGATAAGATGTTCATCATCTGAATACTGCAGAAATTGCCACCAAAATAGCCCATATGTTCTTCTAGAAAAAGCAGCGGTCCTGACAGTGAACCATGAAATATCCTTGAGGCAGATGGCAAAGCCGTGTCTGAAGGGGCAACATTTTCCACTTTAAATAAAAGACAAAATAAAGCTTTAAAATCTTCTTGAGGATGTAGAATTCAGTAAGCTCTTCAGAGCCATGTAAGGAAAACCTTTTCTTCTTAAGACTGATAGTGAGAAGAAACAGACAAAAATTTACAATTGCTCTGCCAAGCAGCATAAAGAATCAATTGGTCTCTTCTGAAATTCAGAAAACTCAATGAATCGATAGACTGTTCCGAGTCAGGCCACACACAGAGAAGCAATTCCTTATAAGTACTAGACACCAGAGATAACACAAAGCTCTTCAGAAAGTGCTGAATTTAAAAAAGACTGAATTATGTACTAGCAGGAAATGAAAATAGTTTATTATTTAATAGACACCTGCAAACAGGGACGTTTTGGCAAGGGTAAACCCATGCTTAATTGAAAGACAAGCATTTGCAGATAAACATCAAACTTCATTTTTTCATTTCTCATTTGATTTTTGTTATTTCTAGTTCACTGACACTGTCTCTAAAAATAGCAAAAGCTCTATCATAAAATAATTTGGACTTAATTAACATTCCCCAAGGCTAGCAAGCTAGAAATATAATTCTTTTGAAAGAAAATGCTCTTTGATGATTATGAGAATTGAGTAGGATCAGAGATTTTTGTTTTCTTGGTCATTTTATAAGACCAAATGGATAAAATAGTCATTTTATCAATTTTTATATGGCCTATGACACAAAAATTGAAATTTATAAAATGGTCATTTTTAAATGGTAAATTATTAGTGGAGCAGCTGAGTGTCTACAAACAAATCCTTTGTGTTGTGATAAAAGACACATTAGACTGAACCACTTATATCATCCATAGTTTTATTTTATTATTTAATTTTCACCTAAAACATTGAAATTTGCAAACTGGAATCACAGATAATTTCTTAGGCTATTTATCAAAATAGAAAAATAAAACAAATGGTAAAAGAAAATGGGATGTATTTTAAATTTCATAAGCAAACTGAATAATTATTTTGGTATTAATTTAGAGCTATAGTATATTGGTATTATATGTAGAGCTATCACTGCTACTTTATGGTTTCCAGACAGTACATTATCACTGTCTTTGTTTATTAAATATAGGCCAGGATTATAAAACATGCAAAACACATATAAGTTTGAATACACTGGATGATAATAGCTAAAATTATGACTTCTTCTTGTGGTGTAATTTTAATTGTATCTAAATAATTTTGTGGAAAAGACTCTTTTAACAGTATTTAGTGGAAGACAGAGCATGATGGCAGATGGGATAAATGTTTGGCTCAGCTCTCCTGGAACAAAAGGTGAGAGTGAGTGGGTTAGATCATTTCCGACATGGAATATTGGTGTGCAGTGGCAGTTCAGGGTATGCAGCGAGGTGGTGGATTACTGAACTTAGAGTATAACGCAGAGCTGCAGAGACTGCCAGGAAAGTTTCTGTGCCACAGCCGCAGTGGTGGCAGGCAGTGGCAGCAGGCTGTGGTGGCAGGAACCAGCCCCCCAATGGATAATTACAATTTCCAGTTCATAGGGAAACTAGGTGTTTTGTGGAAAGATTGGTGAAGTGTGGACTTCCCGGCAGAATTTGGTGGCCAGAGTAGGGTGCCGTCTGGAGGCACCACCACAGTTTGGTGGGGAGAGAGACTCAGATGGGAAAGATTTCAGATAAGAAGCGGCCATTGTTTTAAAATTCGGGAGATGACAGTCACAGCAGGCACCTTTCTGCAAAGACCAGGTGTGATGATTTGAGTCTCACCTGCAGGCAGTTGTCTTACACTTGAAACAGATGTGGAATGTAAATGTCCTAGCATAATAACAAAGAAAATGCCAGGAAGGCTATGTTAACCAGTGTGATGAAAATGTGTCAAATGGTCTATGAAACTAGTGTATGGTGCCCCATGATCACATTAATGTACATAGCTATGATTAAAAAAAAAAGAAAAAAGAAAGAAAAAAAAAAGAAAAGAAAAATAAAAGAAAATCACTTCATTAAAATAAAAACATTAAAAAATAATAAAAAAATTTCTTAATGAGTATTACAAGAAACTTTATTCTCAGAAATATGAAAATCTAAAGGAAATTGACCAATACTTGGAAGCATGCCACCTTCCAAGACTTAACCAGAATCAAATGCAAATGTTAAACAGGCCTATAACAAGTTCTGAAATAGCATCAACTATACAAAATCTCCCTGAAAGGAAAAGCCCAGGACCAGATGGCTTCACCTCAGAATTCTACCAAATCTTTAAAGAGGAACTAGTACCTATATTACTTAACCTTCTCCAAAATATAGAAAAAGAAAGAATACTACCCAACACATTCTATGTAGCAAACACCACCTTGATACCCAAACCAAGAAAAGACACAAGAAAATAAAATTAAAGACTAATATCACTAATGAATATTGATGCAAAAATATTCAACAAGATCCTAACAAACAGAATCCAATAACACATCAAACAAATTATACACCATTAGCAAGTGGGTTTTATCCCAGGGCCTCAAGGCTGCTTTAATATATGTACATCTATAAATATAATTGAAAAAAAGCTCATCATCCTTAATCATCAAAGAAATGCAAATCAAAACTACTTTGAGATATCACTTAACCCCAGTAAGAGTAGCCCACATAACAAAATCCCAAAACCAGAGATGTTGGCGTGGATGTGGAGAAAAGGGCACACTTCTATACTGCAGGTGAGAATGCACACTAACACGTTCCTTCTGGAAGGGTTTTGGAGAATACTTAGAGATCTAAAAACAGACCTGCCATTCGATCCTATAATTCCTTTACTAGGTTTATACCCAGAAGACCAAAAGTCACAATATAACAAAGACATCTGTACCATAATGTTTATTGCAGCCCAATTCATAATTGCTAAGACATGGAAGAAGCCCAAGTGTCCATCAACCCACAAATGGACTAGGAAATTGTGGTACATGTATACCATGGAATATTATGCAGCCTTAAAGAAAGATGGAGACTTTACCTCTTTCATGGTTACATGGATGGAGCTGGGACATATTCTTCTTAGGAAAGTATCTCAGGAACGGAAGAAAAAGTATCCAATGTACTCAGCTCTACTATGAAGCTAAATTATAGCTTTTACATGAAGGCTATAACCGAACTATCGCACAAGACTATGGGGAAAGGGCCAAGGACGGGGATGGGAGGGGGGAGGTTTTGGTGGAGGGAGGGTAATGGGTGGGGCCACATCTACGGTGCATCTTAGAATGGGTACAGGTGAAACTTACTAAATGCAGAATACAAATGCCTACATACAGTAACTAAGAAAATGCCATAAAGGCTATGTTGAACAGTTTGATGAGAATATTTCAGATTTTAAATGAAACCCGCACATTGTGTCCCTTGATTGCACTAATGTATACAGCTATGATTTAACAATAAAAATAAATAAATTAAAATATATATATATGTATATATATATTTCAGCACATAAACAAATTAAAAACAAAGACCTTATAATTCTCTCAATTTATGCAGAAAAAGCTTTTGATAATATCCAGCATCACTTCATGATCAGAACACTTAAGAAAATTCATATAGAAGGGGAATTTCTTAAACTGATAGAGGACATTTCTTAAATTGCTGTAGACAGCAGCAAACCCACAGCCAATATCATAGTAAATGGAGTTAAACTGAAATCATTTCCACTCAGATCAGAAACCAGGCAAGGTTGCCCATTGTCTCCACTGCTCTTTAACATTGTAATGGAAGTTTTCGCCATCATGATTAGGGAAGAAAAGGTGATCAAGGGTATCCATATGCAGTCAGAAGAGATCATACTTTAACTCTTCACAGATGATATGATTGTATATCTGGAAAACACTAGGGATTCTACTACAAAACTCTTAGAAGTGATCAAAGAATACAGCAACATCTCAGGTTACAAAATGAACACTCATAAATTGTTAGCCTTTATATATACCAACAATAGTCAAGTTGAAAAAACAGTCAAGGAGTCTATTCCATTCACAGTAGTGCCAACGAAGATGAAATATTTGGGAGTTTATCTAACAAAACATGTGAATAATTTCTGTAAAGAGAACTATAAAACTCTAAGAAAAGAAATAGCTGAAGATGCTAACAAATGGAAAAACATATCATGCTCATGGTTGGGAAGAATCAACATTGTTAAAATGTTAATACTACCCAAAGGAATATACAATTTTAATGCAATCCCTATGAAAGCTCCACTCATACTTTAAAGATCTTGAAATAATAATACTTCCTTTTATATGGAATCAGAGAAAACCTCGAATAGCCAAGGCATTACTCAGAAATAAAAACAAAGCAGGAGGAATCACACTATCAGACCTCAGACTATACTATCAATCAATAGTGATCAAAACAGCATGGTACTGGCACAAAAACAGAGAGGTAGATGTTTTAGAGATCCAAGAGATGGAACAGAAGAGAGATCCAAGAGATGAACCCAGGTACTTACCATTATTTGATCTTTGACAAGCCAATTAAAAACATTCAGTGGAAAAAAGATTCCCTATTTAACAAATGGTGCTGGGTCAAATGGCTGGCAACCTATAGAAGAGTGAAACTGGGCCCACACCTTTCACCATTAACTAAGATAGACTTTCACTGGATTAAAGATTTAAACTTAAGACATGAAACTATAAAAATACTAGAAGAGAGTGCAGGAAAAACTCTTGAAGAAATTGGTCTGGGCAAATACTTTATGAGGAGGATCTCCTGGGCAATTGAAGCAGTTTCAAAAATACACTACTGGGACCTGATCAAACTAAAAAGCTTCTGCACAGCCAAGAACATAGTAAGTAAAGGAAGCAGTCAGCTGTCAGAATGGGAGAAGATATTTGCAGGTTATGTCTCTGTTAAAAGTTTAATAACCAGAATCCACAGAGAACTCAAATGTATAAGCAAGTAAAGAATAAGTGATCCCATCGCAAGCTGGGCAAGGGACTTGAAGAGAAACTTCTCTGAAGAAGACAGGCACACGGCCTACAGACATATGAAAAAATGCTCATCATCCTTAATCATCAGAGAAATGCAAATCAAAACTAATCTGAGATAGCTAACTCCAGTAAGATTAGCCCGTATCACAAAATCCCAAGACCAGAGATGTTGGTGTGGATGTGGAGAAAAGGGAACACTTCTACACTGCTGGTAGGAATGCAGATTAATACATTCCTTTTGGAAAGATGTTTGGAGAAATCTTAGAGATCTAAAAATAGATCTGCTATTCAATCCTATAATTCCTCTACTAGGTATATACCCAGAAGACAAAAAGTTACATTATAACAAAGAGATTTGTACCAGAATGTTCATTGCATCCTAATTCATAATTGCTAAGTCATGGAAAAAGCCCAAGTGCCCATTGATCCACGAATGGATTAATATATTGCAGTATATGTACACCATGGAAACCATGCAGCCTTAAAGAAAGATGGAGACTTTATCTCTTTCATGTTTACATGTATGGAGCGGAACATATTCTTCTTAGTAAAGTATCCCAAGAATGGAAAAAAAGTATCCGATATACTCATCCCTACTATGAAACTAATTTATGGCATTCATATGAAAGCTATAACCCAGTTATAACCTAAGAATATGGGGAAGAGGGAGAGTGAGGGGGCACGTTTGGTGGGGGGAGGGAGACTGGTGAGATTATACCTATGGTGCATCTTACAAGGGTACATGTGAAACTTTGTAAATGTAGAATATCATTGTCTTAACACAATAACTAAGAAAATGCCAGGAAGGCTATCTTAAGCAGTGTGATGAAAATATGTCAAATGGTCTATAAAACCAGTGTATGGTGCCCCATGATCGCATTAATGTACACAGCTATGATTTAATTAAAAAAAAAATCTTCCCAAGAAAGGAAAGCCCAGGGTCAGACAACATAACTGGTGAATGCTATCAAAATTAAAGAAGAATGAAAGTAAATCCTTCTCAAACACTTCCAAAAAAAATTGAAAAGGAGGGAATACTTCTAAACTTATTTTATAAGAAGAGCATTACCCTGATACCAAAGGCAGACAAGGATACTGGAAGAAAAAATACATCCCTGATGAACGTAGATGCAATAATCTTCGACAAAATACTAGCAAACTTAATAGCACAGTAAAACACTTAGATGTACGATTCACAATCACAAAGGCATGGAAACGACCCAAGTGCCCTTCAATACATGAATGGATTTATATGTATACCACAGAATATTATTCAGCCATATAAAAAGATGGAGATCTGTTATCTTTTGTAACAACCTAGATGGAATTGGAGACCATTCTCCTTAGTGAAGTATTGCAAGCATGAAAAAACAAACATTATATGTACCCAATACTAATTTGGAACCTATATGCTTATATGGAATGCAAAATCAGTGAAATACAAGTAGAGATAAGAGGGAAAAAGAGATAAGTACACTCTCATCCAATGGGCGCATTGCATGGGTGTATTACACACTTTCTGGGTGAAGGACACAATTATAAAACTCTGACTTTAACCATACAAAAGCAAACTATGTAATGAAAATGTATGTATTCTCATAATAATCTGAAATTTAAAAAATAGAATAAAATTGTTTTCCTTTTCTTTTCTCCCAAATTTGTTTATGAAAATGTGTAGATATGAAATTTGTTTAGACATTGGATGATTTTGTTGGGGTCAAAATTAATTTTATTTTATTTATTTGTTTTTTCAAAATTAATTTATTGATTGTATATCAGGGGTTCTCAAACTACCACCCACGGGCCACATGCAGTGTGTGACTGTATTTGTTCCAGTTTTGTTTTTTTACTTCAAAATAAGATATGTGCAGTATGCATAGGAATTTGTTCATAGTTGTTGTTGTTTTTTTTTTAACTATAGTCAGCCCTCCAATGGTCTGAGGGACAGTGAACTAGCCCCCTGTTTAAAAAGTTTGAGGACCTTTGGCTATTATTCAGTCTATAAAAATGTTTAGCAGGAAAATAACTTGAAGTGATAAGTAGACTATAAGTAAACTACTAAAATAAATTAGGCAAATGAATAAATTTTAAAAAGATTACATACTGTATGAACCAACTCACATGACATTATGGAAAAGACAAAATCATAAGGACAGAAAGCAGAGGACTTGGCAGAGGAGGAGTTGATAACAAGAGGTCACAGGGGAATTTTTCACTGTAATTAAATTGTTCCAATATATTGATTATGGTGATGGTTACACAATGGTATGTTTTTGTCAACATTTACAGAACTAGATACTAAAAAGGGTGAATTTTACTGTATTAAACCTTAATACAAAGTATAAAAAAGGTAAAGCAATAAACTTCAGAAGAACATCTTCATGATATTGAAACAGGTAGTTTTATTAAATAGTATCAAAAAATAGGAAGTACGCACAAATTTCAATAGTATTAAGACCTCTGTCCATTAAAAGATACGATTAAGAAAGTGGAAAGACATCTGTCAAAATGGGAGAATATATTTGCAATTCACATATCTATGAAGGACCTATATTCAGAATATATAGAGAATAAGGAAATTAAATAAGGAAAAGACAAATAATTTAATAGAAAAATCCACAAAAGACTTGAATGGTATTTCACAAAAGATGTTTTTCAAACGGCCAATGAGCATTTAAAAATTGTTCAAAGTCATTACTCATCAAAGAAATGCAAACCAAACCCCCACTCTAATGGCAAAAAATGAAAAATACCTGAGAATCTCAAGTGTTAGTGAGGATGTGCAGAAAACAGATCTTTTATGCTCATGGGAGCACAAAAAAATATATCAAAAGACATATACAAGGCTGGGTGCCCATAGGTCAATGGTTAGAGCACTGGCCCTGTGCACTGGGGATGGCAGGTTCCAACCGGCCAGCGCCTGCTAAACAAACAAAAAAAGACATATACAAAATAGTCTTAATGGTTCTATTCATGATAGTTCCTAACTGGAAAACACCAGCAGTAAAATGAATACATAAAATGTGGTATATTCACACAATAAAATGCTATCTAATAATGAGAATGAAAGGACTAAAACTAAAATCAACCATGTGATACATGGATCTCACAAAAAATATGTAAAATTTTAAAATCCAGACATAAAAGATTATTTTTCTTTATAATTCTAATGATATACATTTCCAAATTAGGCAAACTGTATTTCTTGATGTCCAACTATTGGTTAAGTGATGGAGGATGGCAACCGAAAGAATGTATAAGTTAAAATTTGGGGATGTTGGTAATGTCTTTTCCTTGATCTGGATGGCAATTACCTAAGTGTGTTGAGTCTATGAAATTTACAAAAATTAAAGTGATATTTGTGTACTTTTTGAATGCATTTATTCTTCAAAAATATGTTCAAAGTATAATAAAAATTTTACTCAAGAAACTAGAAAAATAAATGTAAATAGCCTACAAAGTTAGATGGGCATGCCAAAATATTTTACTCTAAATGAATCATGTTCCCCTTTCAATTTTGATTTCAATCCATAGCCTTTTCCTACATTGAGCAGCAGTTAGGACCACTAGTCCAGCAGGTCCTTCGGAGAGGACATAAGGCTTCCAGCTCTGCAGACATCCTCACAGAGATACTTTCCGCAGCCTGTTGTTTCTTGTAATTAATGAGAGTTTATTTTCAGAGGGTGCTGGAGCATGATTAAGCATAATAATTTCTAAAGAATGGCTGTCTTTTTAATAACTGTGACCCCAAAGGAAAAGGGAGAACCCTGCTGTCTGTGGGTATGGCAGGCCCCCCTATTGCTGAGATCTGAAGAGGAGTGCTGCTGGTTGGGTTTTTCAGAAGTAAATGCTGAAATTGAGTTGGGAATGCAAAATATATTTTCAGAATTAATGCCTTCAAAGGGAAGCAGAGTAAGGAGTGATGAAAGAACTGAATGGGAGAGAAGAATAATTTGAACTGTTATGTAGACCCAGCAAACCTCAGCCACCTTAATAAGAAGGGCTGTAGCAAGTGTTGACTGTCAGAATATTTTAGTAATAAATTTTACTGATAATATCTTTCCAGTTCTTAGAAGGGAAAATGAATCACAGGAGCCACAGAGCTCAAGATTTTGGGGGCAAAAAGCACACTTCATACTACCAGATCTATAATTTAAGGCAAGAACTGACTATCTCATATTTCTATACTCAGAACTGTGTTTGATGCTCAAAATATCTGTAAATCAATGAAAATTTCAAATGAGCAGCAGGATGTAAAACAAATAAGAAATTCAAGCTGCTTTCCCAGTAGATGGCAATCATATATTGATTTATTCATCCCAGTTGGTTAATCTGAAACAGGTTTTAAAACTGGTGATGGCCTCTGAAACTATTGGCTTTAAGAAGAGCCTAACATGATACCAATTAGTTCAGTTAACCCATATCAAACAAGTACTTCTCAGAATGAAATGGAGTAGACTTCCTTTTGAGCACTTACATACAAATAGCCACAGGAGTTCTATGACAGTTGGAACTGTACCGTTGGCTGGAAGGGGTTGATTAACGCAGGTTGGTACCTAACTTAGAAAGATAAGTAAATGACATTGATAATTTGTGGGAATTAAAAACAGGATAGAGAGCTATTCGGAATACTTTTTTAAACTATGGGAACAAGGTGGGAAATCAGGTGGGGATGAGAGGGTAATAAAAGAAAATTAGGATTTGGTAAATAACACAATGATAAAAAAAAAAATTATAAATAAAGCAGCATTTCCCCCTAAACTTGATCTGGAGTTCTCTCACCTAAGACAGTTGAATACCCTCACAGCATTTATGAGAACACCAGAGACTGGCTCGGCGCCTGTGGCTCAAGAGGCTAAAGTGCCAGCCACATACACCTGAGATGGTGGGTTCAAATCCAGCCCGGGCCGCCAACAACAATGATAGCTGCAACCAAAACAATAGCCGGGCAATGTGGCAGGAGTCTGTGATACCGGTTACTTGGGAGGCCTAAGCAAGAGAATCGCTTGAGCCCAGGAGTTGGAAGTTGCTGTGAGCTGTGATGCCACACCCAGGGTGACAGCTTGAGGCTCTGCCTCAAAAAAAAAAAAAAAAAAAAAAAAAAGAGAAAACCAGAGACTGTATAAATGGGCCAAAATACAGTCATTCTTTCTTCCTTGTATTACTTGCCTTTTGTCTTCCTAGGTTCCAAGATGACTGACAAAAATTGGAGATTTTGGGGTGTGGCACCCACCATACTGGAGATGAGCAGAGATCCTACAAAATTCTATATAGGGCGAGCACTGTGGGCCAGCATTACCTTTATGTATGTTTCAGTTGTGTATGTAGTGCAAATCTCCTGGCTTCATACGACAGATGACTTCCAGTGCCATGGGAATATCTCCAACGCCTGTCTGGCAGAATGCTATGAGAACCACTTCACTAGACCTGTTCTAGGAGTTTGGTATTTTGTTGGTTTTGTCTTTTCCTCCATCTTTTTTGTGATGGAGTTTGTTGTCTCTATGAACATGCGTAAACAATCCAAGTTGTTTATGGAGCCAATTTCAGATGGAAAAGGGTCTAGCAACACCTACAGTGAAATATCCTCTGAAACGAGTGAAATGAGTGAAATGACTGTTGACTTATCCAGGGAAAAGCCCCTGTTGGCAAAGTATCTTATCTACTTCCTGGTACAGATGTCTATACAGGTGATCTTTTTGGTCATCCTTTTTCACTATCACCGACCACTGATTACAAAACCTATTTGGTGCAGTACCCACTTGTGTCATGGGCCTTATTTATGTGTGTTGATGGGGACACAGGAGAAGATAATGTCCATCAATCTTCTGGCTACAGTTTCGGTGGTTATTGTGACTTTCTGTCTTATATTCTTCGTGTATGCCATTAACAAATACAAGTACACAATTATAACCCTGTCGAAGAGACACAAGAAGAGCTCTGCAAAAGCCTAATGGTGGTTCTGATGCTCATCACTAACAAAATATGGAATAGACGCAAAAGAGGCCTGTCATGGTCTTATATTGAAGCGATACATATTGTATCCTTATTTAATATTCTTAGATATTCTTATCTTAAATAAAACTGGAAAGTATAGCAAGCTTACTTTCTTCTTATGTAAGTAATCACTATCTAAAGTAAGAAGTTATAATAGGGTCCAGAACATTTTAAAATGAGGGGTCTGCGGGTATTCACCACTACTAGTTTTGATATCACATCACAATAATATTTTAAGGACTATTCTTTTCCATTAATCGATTAGTACTTTAATACTAAGACTTAAAACTTTACATGTTGGGTAAATTTTTTAAAAGGAAAAAGCATGATGGAAAACTACAGATAATCAAACACTATAGCTTTTCTGATATTCTATCTACTATTTACAGTGTTCTTGAAATAATGTCTTTTAGGGTTTCCTGCTTAAATCCCATTGCAGATGTTTCTCAAAGAATACTAATAATAAATATCTTCTATAAGTTGAAAAGGTAAATGAATAAGAAAAAGAGAAATAGTATGTTCTCAGAGCTTCAAAGGAAATGATTAAGTTTTAAAAATATACTTGTACTGCACCAATTTCCTCTGGGCACTTGATTTCATTATTATCAACTTTTAGGTTCATTTCAGCAAGCTGAACTATATTGAATTGAATAAAATGCAAGAAGTCAATTCTGCATGAAACAATTGAAGCTTCTACATTGACAAAAGACTGAACCGTAAATGCATCCATAGGTGTTATTTGGGCAGTATCAGATAAATCTCCAGAGAGCAAGGTTAGTGGCTCCTTGTGAGCCAGGATAGCTTATCACAAAATACACAGCAACTTAAAATGTGAGATTGGATGATCTTGGTATGAATATATGTATTTATAGAGTCAGGTATTGATGCATAAACTAGCATGGCAGCTTAATAATCTCTTTCAAAATATTTTGTTTTGAACTCTGTAGGGTCAAATAAGGTAAACCAGCAAGACTAACCTCTGGCATCTGGTGTGCCCCCCAAGCTCCTCCTCTCACACTCACCATGAATTGTGCTTTATGATCCCAGATGTCTCTACTTTGTGACACTGCAATATCAGACTTAAGCAAAATTATCTCTGTAGCCCGTTTCAGAAATATATTAATATAACCTATGTCATCTCCAAAGATTGCTAAATGGGGACTTGATAAAGTAGGGGTCTGCGAGTGATAACGAATATTCTAAATGGATATATGGAATTAAAAAAAAAAATTCTGTCAGCTCCTAATATTTCTCTAATTATTATATTATACCAATACATTGAAGTTACATATGTCACATAGAGTAAATGCTATTTTTCATGTAAGAATTTATTCTTCAAAAAGTTGGTCAGCACTGACAAGGTGCCATGCTCAGGTGGCACAGTTCTGTGTTTTTGTACCCATTAACAAACTTCTCTTCATTCCCTCATTTCTCTCCTCCTGCCCCATTTTTCTGGCCTTTGGTAACCATGATTTTACTCTCTGCCCCCATGAGATCAATTTTCTTAGCCCTGACATATGAGTGAGAACATGCAATATTTGTCTATTGTACCTGGCTTATTTCATTTAACATAATGTCTTCCAGTTTCATCCATGTTGTTATAAATGACAGAATTTCATTCTTTTTATGGCTAAATAATATTTCATTATACTTATTACCACATTGTCTTTATCTCATTCATTGGTGGGCACTTAACTCGATTCTACATCTTTGTTATTGTGAATAGTGCTGCAATGAATATGGGAGTGCAGATATTTCTTTAATGTACTGATTTTCTTTCTTTTGGAAATATATTTAGCAATGAGATTGCTGGATCATATGGTAGACCTATTTTTAGTTTTGTGAAGCATTTCCATACTGATTGACATAACGGCTATGTAGAGGAGGCTAGATGGCTAGTTTGCTGTATTTTCTGTCATTCTATGGAGTGCCTTTCACATTGCTCTTTATTTCCTTTGCTGTGCAGAAGCTTTTTAGCTTGATGTAATCCCATTTGTCTATTTTGGCCTTTGCTTTTGCCTGTGCTTTTGAGGTCAAAATATCATTAACCAGACCAAGGTCCTGAAGCTTTTTCCCAATATTTTCTTCTAGTAGCTTCAGAGTTTCAGATCTTACATTTAAGTTTTTAATTCATTTTGAGTTTTATATATGGTGAAAGATGAGGATCTAGATTCATTCTTCTGCATATGGATATCAAATTTTCCCAGCAAAATTTATTAAAGAAACCATGTGTTACCCGTTGTGTGTTCTTGGCACCTTTGTTAAAAACAAGTTGGGCTGTAAGTGGATAGATTTTTTTTCTGTGTTGTTTATTCTGTTCCTTTGGTCTATGTGTCTGTTTCTATGCCCATATCATGCCCTTTGGGTTACTGTAGCCTTGTAGTATATTTTGAAATTAGGTAGTGTGATGCATCCAGCTCTGTCCTTTTTGTTTATGGTTGCTTTAGCTATTATAACTTTCCAATGGTTCTATATGAATTTTAGGATTTTTTTCTACTTCTATGAAAGATGTCATTGGTATTTTTATAGAGATTGCATTGAATCTGTAGATTATACTGAATTATGTGAACATTTTAATATTAATTCTTTAAATCCATAAGCGAGGGTTATTCCATTTTTTGCTTCTAATTGCATTTTTAAGTTGTTTTATTTGTTCATTTTAATGTACATTCAGTAAAAGTCAGTTTTTGGTGTACAGTTCTGAGTTCAACATATGCATACAGATTGGTTAACTATAGTCATAATCAAGGAGCGGTTCTGTTGGCCCACAAATGCTCTTTCTGCTGCCCAAAATGCTTGATAATTACTTATCCATCCTGTATACCAGTAGTTTTGCCTTTTCCAAAATGTCATATAAATAAAATACGCAAAATATAGACAATTGAGTTGGGCTTCTTAACATAATGCATTTAGGACTTGCCTGTGTAATTGTATGTCTCAAACTTGTTTCCTTTTAGAGATAAGGAGTATTCCATTGTGTGGATATATCACATCTTTTAAAAACCATTCACAAATTGAAAGACATTTGGGGTTATAGCCAAATTAGAGATAATTATTATTAAGCTACTATACTATGAACACTCATGTACAAATTTTTGTGTGAATATATATTTTTGTTTCTTAGATAAATACCTTAGAATATGATTGTAGGGTTCATATTATAAATGTGTGTTTATCCTTGCAAGAAATTGCCAAACTGAATTTCAGAGTGGTTAAATCATTTTTATTTCTTCCAGGAATGTATGAGAATTCCAGTTACTCTGCATTCTTGCCAAAATTTGGAAATGTCAGCTTAATTATTTAAAAGTTTTAGCTATTTTAATAGGTATATAATGGTATGTCATTTGATTTTAATACGCATTTTCTAATAACTGGTGATGTTAAGCATCTTTCACTGTTTTCCATCTGTATATTTTTTCATCTTTTGACCATTTTATTAGACTTATTGGTTTCATTATAATTATTAAGTGTTAAGAGTTCTTTATGTATTTTGCTACAAGTTCTTTGTCATATATGTAATTTGCAAATATTTTCTCCCAACATGTGGTTAGTCTTTGCATTCTCTTGATAGTGTCTTTCATAGAACAAAAACTTTTACTTTTAAAAAGTAAAAGTTTTCCTTTTGTGGTTCATTGTCTCTAAAAATTCTTTACCTATCCCAAACTCACAATTCTCTTAATTTTTTTCTATAAGTTTTAGCTGGGTATGATGCCACATGTCTATATTCTCATCTACTCAAGAGGCTGAGTCAGGAGGATGGATAGCTTGAGTCCAGGAGTTCTGCGCCATGCTAATTGGGTGGTTTGCACTAAGTTCAACATGAATATGGTGACCTTCCAAGATCAGGGGACCACTAGTTTCCCTAAGGGAAGTGAACCAGCCCAGGTGTGGAAACAGAGCAGGTGAAGTGAACAAGCCCAGGTTGGAAACAGAGCAGGTGAAAACTCCTGTGCTGATCAGTTGTGAGATCTCACTGTTAATAACCACTGAATTCCAGTCTGGGCAACATAGCAAGACCCTGTCTCTTAAAAATTTTAAAAATAAAAATAGATAAAAGTTTTAGAGTTTTAGAATTTACATATGACTTTAACTATGTAATTTTAATTAATTTAATAATTATATGACCATAATTGAACTTGAGTTAATATTTGTTCAAGTTGTGAGACATGAGTAGAGGCTCATTTGTGTGTGTATGGGTGGGTGTGTGTGCATGTGTGGGTGGGTGTGCATGTGCGCTTATGGATTTCTTTTCTTTTCCCAGTCTTATTTTGTTTTAAAAAATATCCTTTCTGCCTTGAATAATCATTATAATGTAGTGAAAAACAACTGATCATAGTTGTGAGGCTCTGTTTCTATACTCTCTATTCTGTCCCATGCATCCATTTATTTAACTTTTCCTTATAACCACACATTATTGGTTGTTATAGGTTTTTTAAAACCTTAAAATAAGGCAGTGTATCATTCAAATTTTTTCTCATTTTTCAAAATTATTTTTACTAGTCTAATCATTTTGCCTTCTTTATAAACTTCAGAATTTTTTCAACAAAAAAAAAAAGGTCCTGCTGATTTTTTGGCTGATAGTTTCTTAAATCTATTGAATAATTTGTGTAGAGTTGACATCTTAGCAATATTGAGTCTTCCAGTTCATGATCATGGTATCTTTCCTCTTTGATTTCTTTCATTAATGTTTTATAGTTTTCAGCATGCAGATTTTGCACTTATTTCATTGTATTTTCACCTACATGTTTTATATTTGGATGTTATTTCAAATACTATTTCTGAACATTTTGATTTACAACTGTGTATTACACATGTGTTGCATATACAATTGACCCTTGAACAATGTGGGGGTTAGGAGCACCAAACCCTTGCACAGTTGACAATTTGTGTATAACTTTTGACTCCCCCAGAACTTAACTAATAACCTACTGTTGACTTAAAGCATTACTTATAACATAAACAGTTAACACACATTTGTGTGTCCAATATCTATTATAGACTCTATTGTAAAAGTAAGCTAGAGAAAAGAAAAATGTCATTAGGAAAATCATAAGAAAAAAATACATTTACTATTTGTTAAGTGGAGATAGATCATCATAAAGGTCTTCATCCTCATGTCTTAACAAGGAGTGAGCTGAGGATGAAGAGAAAGAGATGAGGTTGGTCTTGCTATCTTAAGGGAAGGCAGAGGCAGAAGAAGTTTTAGATATAAGTGGACCCAGGCAATTCAAGTCTGTGTTGGTCAGGGGTCAATTGTACATGTCATGTGTTTTAATACATGAATATGTGATTGTTTTCTGTGATCTTACAAAACTCTTACAAGTTCTAGGAACTCTTTTATAAATTCCCTATTGTTTTCGGTCTTTGGCTTCAAATTGAAAAAATTTTATTCTTTCCTTTCTAATATATATTCTTTATATTTCTTTTTCTTGCTTTATTTCACTGAATAGGACTTCTGTTACAATGTTGAATAGACATGGTGACGGCAAACATCATTGTATTGTTTCCAATTTTAGAGGGTAGCTGTTAATTCTTTCATCATTATGTTGATAGTTGTAAATGTATTTGTTAAGGAAGTTTCTTTCTATTCCTACTTCCTGAAAGTTTTTTTTTTTTACACCATGTATATATATTTAAATTTATGAATGCATTTTCTGCGTCTCTTAAGATGTTCTTATTGATTTGTTTTCAGTCTGTTAATATTGTAAGTTATATTTATTGATGACAACCATCAATGATAACCAACTTTGCACTTCTAGATAAAGTCAACTTAAATATAATGTGTTTTCTTTTCAATATAATCTGGATTCAATTTGATAACATTTTTTGCATATGTGATCATGAGGGTTTTCCCATAGTTTTCTTTTCATTTAATGTGTTTTTTAAAAACTTATCAAGGTGAGTTAGAAAATATTTCCTTCTTTTCTCTTTTCTGGAAGAGGTTGTGCAAGACTGGCTTATTTCACCCTTAAATATTTGGTAGAATTCTGCATTGACTCTATCAGCCTGTAATTTTCTTTGTTACAAAGTTTTTCATCATTAATTTAATTTGCAATAAATATGAACTATTCAGGTTGTCTATTTATCTTTCAATTTTGCTTATGTTTTTCAAGCAATTATGATCTTTCATTATTATCTTTTAAATGTCTGTAGAATCTTTAGTGATTTCTCTCTTTTTCTATATATATTGATAATTTGCGTTTTCAGTTATTTTCATGGAAATTTTGACATGTATTTTGTCAATTTAATCTTTTAGAAGAATTGATTTATTTGTTTTATTGATTTTTCTCTATGTTGTTGTGTTAAATTTCATTGCTTTCTGCTCTTTGCCTTTTCTTCCTTCTGCTTGCTTTGGGTTTTTCTAGTTTCTCAAGGTGAAAGTTAAAATTGTAGATATATTTTTTGTTTCACTTTTTCTTTCCTTATATAACCTTAGTTGTATAAATATTACTCTAAACCATGTTTTAACTGCATCCCACAAATTTTGATATATTGTATTTATAGACTAATAGCCTTAATTTTTAATACAGTTTTAGACTCATGAAGAGTTAAGCAGAGAGCATAGACTTCCATATCTCAAAGAAGAGGGGCGCTGACCCCATATGCCAGAGGTGGTGAGTTCGAACCCAGCCCTGGCCAAAAACTGAAAAAAAAAAAAAAGATGTTAAAATTTTGCATTAATTTAGTACATTTATTACAACTAAGAAATGAATATTGACATTTGTTTTTACTAAACTCCTTAGTTTGCATCATTTCTTTTTTGCTCCTTTAAAAGTTTAATATTTAAAATGTTCATAATAAAAGGTAAGTGAATTTCTTGTACAAAGGACTAATATAAAATTTATTTTGGCATGAGATCAAACCTTAATATTCTGTGAAATATGTCATTATTGACCCATTTATTTTATACTCTATTAATGTGAATCCTCATTTGAGACATGAATAACATCATTGAACAAGCAAAACCACCAGCAGATGCTCCGAGAGATGCCTGTGCTGGACACAGAGGTCAGCACAGCTCAGGTCAACACATGTATTTGTTTCTACAATACCTACATTAATGTTGCTTTTTAAAAACAAAGTTAGCATTGTATCCAATTGAGGGAGGGATGGGAATGAACATGCTTAGATAGTTCTTTACAAATTGACAAGCAGAATCTGAATTGTATTTTAACAACAGCAAAAGTGACACAACTTTCTTATAATTTGTCTTCTAACACAAGCTTTAAAATAACGTAAATACAACACACTTCTTTTTTATTACTATTATTAAATCATAGCTGTGTACATTAATGCAATCACAGGGCACTGTACACTGGTTTTATATACCATTTGACATATTTTCTTTTTTTTTATTTTTTTAGAGACAGAGTCTCACTTTATCACTCTTGGTAGTGTGATGACATCACAGCTCACAGCAACCTTCAACTCCTGGATTTAGGCGATTCTCTTGCCTCAGCCTCCCTAGTAGCTGGGACTACAGGCACCTGCCACCACGCCCGGCTATTTTTTTGTTGTTGCAGTTTGGCCGGGGCTGGGTTTGAACCCACCATATATACATAGCCTTCTTGGCATTTTCTTAGAAAACACACTTCTTTTAATGAAGCCACTCTGGCTTGCCAAGTGGGGGCTGCAGGCTGTGGTTCTCGGTAGAAATCCACCAATGGGGGAGTCCAGTGTCAAATGTAAGCTGCGCGCTTCTCTCTCTTTTCAAACTGCCTGTCCACTGCCAGAGGCAGAGCCTGGAGGAACCCCTCTTTGGTGACAGAAGGGGCCAAGACGTGCAGCGCTTGAACCAGGAAGGGGAACGTCCTCAGGACATGGGCTGCTGAGGCCCGTGCTCTTACTTGGAATTTCACTCAGAAGGAGGCGCAATGAAGCCGCTCATCTCCAGCTCCCAGAGGGGGAGCAACTGCTGCAAGGGTGTATGATCTGACACCTCATCAGTTCCTCCGAGCATGAGAGGCAGATTCTGCAAATGGCTGCCATGGAGGTGCAGCCCGAGACACTGCTTGATGTCAGCCCTGTCCACAAAAGCCATGTCTATCTTCTCAGAGATGTTGGAAGTAGTCAGAATCACGACGCTGGAATGTGTTTTAATCTGATCAATCTGGGTGAGGACAGCATTGACCACGCAGATGGCATCTGACTCTCCACCTCATCACTCAGCACAAACACCTTTACCATCAATCAAATCCTGAATCTTCTGGAACATCCTAGGCACCAGCTTGCTGCTCTCTGAAAACCACTTACAAAAGAGACTGTGGCTGTTTATTTCTATTAATTGGTCATAACAGTACTGGCTGGAAAGCCCAATGGTCAATTTCTGGGCTAATGCTTTACACAGTGATATTTTTCCCGATCCTACAGGACCACATAGCAGTACCACCCAGTTCCAGGTGATGAGGTTAATGTTGACATTCTTGTCTGCAAACAATAAGGTCGTCATTACAAAATCAGGGAGGTGTGACTTGACGTGCCCAACATACAGACACTGTCTCAAAGCCCAAGGAATTCAGTTGCAGGCAGAACCCAGTCATTTGCTGCAATTATGTCCTCCCTCCCTTCCCCCAAATTCTTACTGCTGAGGCCGTCTTCCTTCAGCTGAAGATGTGCAGTGCACTAGCACATGCACTCAGATCAATGGGTCGTGGGTCTTCAGCCTTTAAGTCTGGGTCAATAACAGGCACAGACTGCACATTTGTTGTCAGAAAAGATTCACTGAACTCAGTCCATGTGTAATTACCAAACACAATATTGTGTCTGTAGAGCAGCTTCTTAACATTCAGCTTTATGACCTCCTTGCTTACAGTACTGCCCCCTGCTGGAGCACCTCCACCTTCAGCGCCTGTTTCAGGTCGCTCACTGCCTCGTCCATGGCACAGTGGGGAGATGCAGGCACAGAGCTAGAGTGTGGCCACCGTCACCTCGCACCCCACGCAATTGCCACTACACCCTTCTGTTTACGTTATTTCATTATTTGTATTTCATGCAATTCAGTGGGTTTTGATAAACACGGAATGACATGTATTATCATTACAATATCACATAAAATAGTTTAAACACCCTAAAAATTCCCTATGCTCCATCTGTTTCTTTCCTCCCATCCCCAACACACTGGTTACCATTGATCTTTTTACCATTTGTATCATTTGCCTTTTCCAGAATGTTGGAATTATTCAGTATGTTGCCTTCGCAGATTGGCTTCTTTCAAGAAACCATATTTATTTAAGGTTCCTCTATATCCCTTCATGGTTTGACAGGTTATTTCTTTTATCCATGATTAATTTTCCATTACATAGATGTACCACAGTTTGTTTATCCATTCATTTATTGAAGGACATCTTAGGTTACAGCAATTATGAATGAAGCTGCTATAAACAATCACATATAGTTTTGTGTATGGACCTGGATTTGGATAAATTCCAAGGAGAACAATTGCCAGATTGTATGGTAAGACAATCTTTAAATCTTTAGATTTATAAGAAAGTGCTTATCTCTCTCTCCCTCTCCATGTAAATGATACCTTGTTGTTGTTTTTTTGTTTGTTTGTTTTTTTAATTTCAAATTTCAATTGTTCACTTCTGGTATTATGAAAGCAATTGACTTTTAGACATATATTAATCTTGTATCCAGCAACCTTACCATAATCATCTATTTGTTTCAGAAATTTTTGTTAATTCTTTGGGATTTTCTATATAGATAACCATGTCATCTGCAAACACAGACACTTTTATGCCTTGCTTTCTGATCTGTTTAACTAATATTTCTTTTCCTGTCTCATTGGATGACTTTCAATGCAGTGTCAGTAAGAGTGGCGAGAGGGGACATCCTTGCCTATACCCATTCATAGGGGAAAAGCATCCAGTTTTTCACCATTAAGTATGATATTAACTGTAGGGTTTTTGTAGGTCTTCTTTACCAAGTCAAGGAAATTCCCCCAGTTTGCTAGCATTTTTAAATCATGTATAAATAATGGATTTTATTAAATACTTTTTCTGCAGCTATTGATAGTATTTTATGACTTTCCTTTAGCCTGTTTGTATGATTGATTGCATTAATTTATTTTCATTGAGCCAGCTTTGCATACCTGGGAAAAAATCCCATTTGATCTTAGTGTATAATGTTTTATACATTGCTAAATTTGGGTTAATATTTTGAGAATTTTTTCATTTATGTTTGTGAAAAATATTTGTAGTTTTTCTTTCTTTTGAAATCTCTGGTATTATATTAAAATAAAAGTCTAATAGAATGAGTTAGGAATTTTCCCTTCTGCTTCTATTTTCTAGATGAGATTATAGAGAATTGGTAGCATTTCTTTCTTAAACATTTGGTAAAATTCTCCAGTGAATCACATAGGCCAACAAGCTTTTTTTTTTTTTTTTGGAAGATCATTAAGTATTAATTCAATTTCTTTACTAGATATAGGCCTATTCTGATTATCTATTTCTATTTCTCCTCATGCGAGCTTTGGACAATTGTGTCTTTCAAGAAATTGGTCCATTTCATCTACATTATCAAATTTATGGATATATAAATTTGTTGTTCATAATATTACTTTATGATTACTTTTTCAATGTCCTTGGAATCAGTAGTGATAACCCTTCTGTCATTTCTACTGTTAGTAAGTTGTGTTGTCTATCTCCCTCTCTCTCACTTTTTGCCTATTGCATGAGCTGTGATAACTGCCTTAACTAGTCTGCCTAGAGATTTATCAATTAGACTGATCTTTTCAAAGAACTAACAGATATAGAATATATCTAGCATGGCTTTCTGAATATATCTTATTTTAATTCTTAAAGGCCTAATCCCGTATAAGGTCATGCACCATATAAAATTCTTTCAATGAAAGACCTCTATAAGACAGTAGTCCATAAAATTAGAATACCATATGTTTATTGTACTTTTTCTATGTTTAGACATGTTTAGATACACAAATACTTACAACTGTGTTACAATTTCCTATAATATTCTGTACAATAACATGCTGCACAGGTTTTTAGCCTAGTATAAAAAGGCTATATCATATAGGCCAGGTATATACATGTAGTAAGCTATACTATCTGGATTAACATAAATACACTCTATGTTGTTCACACAATGGTAAAGTTGTTTAATGATACATTTCTCAGAGTATTTTCCCTGTCACTAATTAATTCATGACTATACTAAGTCAGAATGTCTTCCCTTTGTGTTAGATATTGCTACTTATCCATCTGCAGCTAAACTGAATATGAAACTTCCCTATAATGCCCCCAAGTACCCTAAACTTATTGTTATAACTTCCTTATCTTAAATATACCCTAATATTTTTGAAATGTCTTTATTTCACTGTGTAAATGGATATTACTGAAACTATCTTATTACTGATTTCCTGTATATAGTTTTTCTTAAGACATCATTTTAATAATTTTCTTGATCTGCATTCCTCTTGGGGAGTCATTTTTGGTTACTTAATTATATTTTTTCCTTTTCATATTTTGGACAGACAGAATCCTTTGGACAATATTCCCCGAGTGTTTGTACTTTAATAAGAGTTATTATTGATTTTTATATTTGAAAATCACAAATATAAAATTAGCATCTCTTATTTTCTTGTTATGAACATCTTAAATATATTACTTATTATCTTCCAGCATATACCTGCTGATTTGCTCAAACAAATTAGCAAGAAAATAAAAACAAATAACACCATTAAAGAGTAGGCAAATGACACGAATAGAGTTTTTTAGAAAAAGATAGACAAATTGACAACAAACATGAAAAATGCTTAACTTTGCTAATCATTGGAGAAATGAAAATTAAAACCACAATGAGTTAACACCTTATATCTATTAGAATGGCCATTAGAATACCATACAGTTATCACAAAACAATACAGTTATTTGCATCAGTTTAGTAAGAACAAGTTTCTTGTATAACAGGAGGACACTGGTTATTTTACCAACGCTTTGTTCAGAGTGGCATATTTTCAGAGGTCCAGACCACATTAAGGAATTAAGGTTAACTTTATAAGACCAATAAAAAAAATCCTATTGGAAAAATTGGCAAGATATTTCATCAATATCATTTCCTGACCTGTGGTAAGTAAAAAAAGTCACTTTCTGACAGGTCCAGGAATCCCAAGTCACTTTGAGACCTCGAGAAAAGAGGAATTTACCCGATGCATACAGGTATCTAATGGCATAGATGAATCTTTAGCTTGACTTGAGAAGATGTCAAGTCTTATCTGAGATTCCTTATGAAAATTCCAGCAAAGCCAATTTTAAAAGGAGGAAAAGCCTATATGGCTAATAATTATCCTTATTGCACTTTATGCAAATAATCAAGCCCAGCATACTAAGAGCAAAGTTTATTTGGTCAAGTAAATTAATCATGTTATGATTTGTCTTTAATAAAATGGGTAAACTAGAGAGAGGAAAAAATGATTCAAAAATGAAAAAACTATGGTCCACCAGTATCAGATTCTAGCTTAATCTGTAATGTCAGCTCATGAAAGGAGACAGAGACGTTTAACTAAATTGATGTGTTCACAGGATAAAGAAACTAGCCCAAAGAATAATATGTAGGAGTCAGATTTTCTCCCATTTGTTTTTTGTTGCATTTTTGTTTGTTTTTTTGTTGCCTTCATGCTTCTTAGTATAATAATCATGTTGCTTCTATTCACTTCTTTACCCTAGAGTAGTTTTGAGTTATCTTTCAGGTCCTGAATTCCAGGCACAGACCCATTCAGACCAAGGAACTGACTTACATGGTCTTGGACCCTCCACCCAAGGTTCTGCATTCCAGTAAGTGCCCCACCTAGGTAGTGACCCAGTTTATTCAAAATATGGTCCAACAACACATTACTCAAATTCTCTTTCTATAAGAAGCCCAGTCAGGCTGACACCAGAACATCCATAATCGCAACACTCCCCTCATACCACTTGAAAGATCAGTGCCCACCTCTGACCAGAAGCAGTTCCAGAAGATCTCAGTGCCCCTCCTCCTTATAATGAAAAGTGGGGAGTTGAGAGCAGAAAGAGAAAGAAGGAGGGAGGAGTGGGGAAAGGAAGAGCAGAGAGAGGGAAGAAGGGAGGGGGTGGTGCCTTGGTGTGTGCCACACCTTTTGGGGGCAAGACAGGATTGCAAGAGGGACTTTGCCTAACAAATGCAATCAGTGTAACCTGGTTTCTTGTACTCTCAATGAATCCCCAACAACAACAACAACAGCAACAAAAAAAAAAATGGAGAGTTATGGGAAAGGAATCCCATGTAATCCCAAAGTTTACATACCCTCTTAGCATAGCATAGCCATATTAGTAAAGCAGACATTTAGAGGAACTGGGCCAAGAAGTCAAATGAATTGAGCTAAAGTTCAATTCATAACAATGACCAAGCTGGAGTTCCAGAGGTCAAACCACAGAGCAAGGGTTTAAGCCCCATGTCTCTAGGATATTCCAGGGCAGTAACCCCTATAATGTTGTGGAGTATGGATAGCAGCCTTGGATAGCAGCCCCTCCATAGTTTTAAAAGGCTCTTGGATATTTCTTCTAGATTTTCCTGTTGATTGTGGGACAATGCATGAGATAGGTAGCCCTTCCACCTTTGACAAGGCTTCCAGCAGATCACCTTTGAGCTCTGTCAGGGCTCACCCCATCATTTCTGGAGCTACACTTATATCACATACTGAACTGCTTGCCTTAAAAGCAGCTTCTTATCCTAAATTGATGTTGTCACCATTGTCCATTTTTAGTGATAGCCTATCTGCTTACAGATGCTCTTAATAAATTTCTGCTATTAATTTTACTCAGCCTGGTTCTTGAACCTCTTCACCTTTCCACTTTTCAATATCTGAACAGTTACTATGATGTATGATCTTTTTTATTGATGTATAATAGTTATACATATTTGAGGAGTACATGTGATATTTTGAGACATGCATACAATAAGCTCAAATGAACAAATCTAGAGTAACTGAGATCTAATATTCTGACTTACAAAGAGTGTTAAAAATGTGTATCTTTTGGAAACAGGGAGTTGATTGGTGTTTATGAGTGTGTGTGAGGTTTGAACCCAGATGTGATATACTGAGTGAAATGAACACCAGTAAATAAGCTTTTAGTGATGTGATATTATTATGTGGGAGTAGAGGACATCTATAACCCTGTGATCAAGTCTCAGATTCTTAGTGAGTTTAAGCCCCTAGGCTGTGAAATTCACAAGTGCTTTTCAGTAATCCCAAAGGTGGAACAGTGGAACAGAAAGGCTAAAGGAGGCTGACTGGTTGAGCTCGGATAAAACCTCAGTAGCTTAGCCTTTGGTAAAAATAGTTTTTCTTCAGGGCAGGCCCTATTAAGAACAGAAAGCTCAAATTTCTTTTCTCCATGAAGAAAATCTAAAATATTTTTTTCTTAATATTCACTGTGAAAAACTGGGAGAGCTCCAGGAGGTAAAACTCACAAAAATGTGGTGGTAGTGGTGAGGTGGGTTCCTGGAGTTTTTAACTCACAGACATCCTCTCTGAGCCTCCAGCAATTTGTCAAAATGGTTTAGGTTTTTCTACTCAGACACTGATTTCTACAGAGGTTTCTGCTTTTGAGTTTCTGCTCAATTAAATTATGATTCCCTGTATTTTGTTTCTCTAATTTTGGGTACAGTGGTTTGCCCTCTGACCTCACCTCTTTAATGGATCTAAAAGGAGGCATTCATCCATTCAGCATTTAGGCTGCTTCCCTGACTTGGCTGTTGTGAATTGAGCTCCAGTAAACTTTCTGGTGCAAATCTCTTTGTCATAAAATGATTTTTGTTCATCTGAGTAGATATCTAATAATGATATTGCAGTATCACACAGTAGATCAACTTTCAGTTCCTTGAGAATTCTCCATACTTTTTTCCAAAAAGGCTGTATTCAGTTGCAGTCCCAGAAGTTCTCCTTCCTCTCCACATTCATTCCAACCTATGCAGTTTTGGGATGGAATACTATGCAGCCATAAAAAAGAAGGAGACTTTATATCTTTTATGTTTACCTGGATGGAGATGAAAGATATTCTGCTTAGAAGAATATCTCAAGAATGGAAAAAAATGTATCCAATGTACTTAATACTATTATGAAACCAATATATAAACACACATTCATACAAATAATAAAACACAAAGATAGTCCAGAAAGAAAGAGGGGAGGGGAGAGAGCAAGTGGACAGAGGATTTTGGGAGGTATCTCACCTAATGTACACAATGCAAGGGCACATTTCAAAACAACTAAGAGTATATTTTGAATGTCTTACACAAAAATAAGTAAGTGAAGTGATGGTTATATTAATTAGTTTGATTTAAACATTCCATATTGTATATCAAATCATCACACTTTACCCCATAAATGTATGCAGTTATGATTTAATAAAAATTAAATTGAAAAAATAAAGACAAAGAAATACAATAAAAAATAAAAATAAAAATAGGTATTGATTTTTCAGTTTGCTCAACTTACTACTTGTTGGTAGGATGGAGTGGTGACTTCCGAACTTACATGCTGTGCCAGAAAACCATTTGGTTTCTTTCTTTCTTTCTTTTTTTTTTTTTTTTTCATTTTATAAATACTACATCCCGGTAGTCTTCCTTTACCTGGGGAAGTCTAAACACTCATCAAGTCTATTCTACCAGGAGGTCTAAACACTCCTGGATGGTTTAAACACTTATTAAATAAAGAATAGAATAGGCAGAGAGTGTGACCTCACTTCCAATCCAGAACTTTGGTACTATCAGCAACCAAAGAGAGAATTAAACCTGGGTGATACTAAGAAAGGCAAGAGTTTTGTTCAGAAGTGTGCCCAGTGCCACACTGTGGAAAAGGGAGGTAAGCACTTGACTGGGCCAAACCTCCATGGTCTCTTTGGATGGAAGACAAGTCAGGCTGCCGGCTTCTCTTACACAGACATTAATAAGAACAAAGGTGTAACCTGGGGAGGGAAAACACTGATGGAATATTTGGAGAATCCCAAGAAGTACATCCCTGGAACAAAAATGATCTTCTCTGGCATTAAGAAGAAGGGAGAAAGGACAGATTTGATAGCTGATCTCACAAAAGCTACTAATGCATAAAAGTTGGCCACTGCCTTATTTCTTACAAAAGAGAAATACCTCATGATTTTTTAAATGCATACCATAATTTGATTGGTCTCATATATCAGAATTCAAATCATGAATGAGTGACAAAATATTTTCATTGAACAGTCCTGATTTAACTATGACTGGCTTGTAGTTAAATGAATATGATAGAGTTTTTTGGAATTTTTTTTTTTCTGCCACCCTGAGTAGAGTGCCTCAGCTTCATAGCTCACAGCAACTTTAAATTCATGGGCTTGAGCAAATCTTCTTGCCTCAGCCCCCTGAGTAGCTGGGAGTACGGGGTGCACCACAACACCTGGCTAGTTTTTCTATTTTTAGTAGAGATAGGATGTCACTCTTGCTCAGGCTTTTCTTGAACTCCTGAGCTCAAGCAATTCACCTGCCTAGTCATCCCAGAGTGCTAGTATTACAGGTGTGAGCCACTGTGCCTGGCCCAGTTTTTTTTTATTTTAATTGTAATTCCAATTCAGCAAATGCTATTACTGTTTTATCCTTCTAAAGATACCATGGGATTTAATTAGATGATAGGATTTAATTAGTGATGATCAACTTTTCACAAAGATTAAATTGCCATCTCAAAACCTATTAAAGATTGGTTTTATATTAAGATTTATATAACTCATTGTGTGAATATATTTAAATACTGGGGAAAGTCCCTTTCCTCTCTCAGAACCACACAAGACTCATGGGTGTTTTAATTCATGTTCATCAGCCTGTTAAAGGTGAGGGCTAGAGATAAGGTAGCAATCTTTACTTCGTATTTTCAGTCTTCACTATGCCAATCTAAATTTCCTGTGTCTGCTAAAATGCTGCCTTTTATTTATTGAAAGGCATTTTAGTGGTTTATGTGTAATGTCAAATAAAGAATATCAAACACTTCTCATATTTTATAGACAAAAATTAAAAAATAAAAACATAAGAATAAGGTAGAGCTTATTAGTCTTTCTCTACTTCCAATAGGTCTAACTATTCTTAAGCAAGTAAGACTCATTAGTGTTTCTCTACTTCCGATGAGTTTAGACATTCAATATGCAAAGAATACGACTGTGTTTCTTTAGGTTTTGTTAAACATTCTTTCCAGGTTGTAGAAGATTTATAGAAGGTAACCCTCTGACCTTGTACAAGGCCTTTGGCAGAAGACCTTGGTTTTTTACACCACATAAGGTGTTGCTGAGTTATGGCTGGCATACCCACCATCTCCTGAGCTGCACATATATCAAATCCTAAATGGCACCTGAATGTTCATCAAACAGGACTGACTGCTCATAACAAACCTCTCTTACCCTAACTTGAGGCTGATACCACTTTCGGTTGCATCCCATCTGTGTGCATAATAAACACATTCCATCTGTGTGTTTAATAAATCTTTGCTATTGATTATTGTCAACCTGCCTCTTTGCAGCACCTTCCACCCTAACACTTCCCATATTATCTTTTTCTTAAGGCATTAAACATTGTTGCTATCCCCTCCCATATCTTACTTTAGTCTTCATTTCTACTATTATATTTTACTAATGCTTTCATGATTTCTCTCTTTTTCAAATTTTTCTTTTTACCAACCATCTCATTTCTCAATTTTAATCCTAGATAATGTTACTTTTTTATATCTTTTATACCTTTTTCAATTCATTCTGAAATATTAAATTAAAGCTTTATCTCTTTCATGAATATATATGTGAATTATATTATATGTAATACTCTGGAATATTATTCTATTTCATATTTAAATTTTTCTTATATTTACATAGGACTTGGCCATTAACATTTTCTTCTGCTAATTTTTAAGTTAAATTAATTTTCTTATAATTTAATAGAAGGAGTAGGCCAGCTTATCTTTATAGCTTCACAATTCAAGAGGTCTCCCCTGTGTTGTTTATTCAAAGTGGAAAAGAAAAGAGCTTTGTGCCTCCTGAAATATGCTTTGTTTGCTGCTTCTATTTTTTTTTTTTTTTTTTTGAGGTGGTATTCACATTACATACAATTAACCACTTTAAGATATACAATTCATTGGTATTTAATCTATTCACAATGTTGTACAACAACTTTCTTTTTCTATGAAAAGTTTTTTTATCAGCCCAGAAGAATACTTCATACCTTTTAAGTAATCACTCCACACACACACACACACGCACACGCACACGCACACACACATACCTCTAGGCCCTGGCAATCTCCAATCCATTGTCTTTATAGAACTGCCTATTCTGGATATTTCATATAAAAGAAATCATACAATATGTGAACTTTTGTGTCTAGTTTCTTTTATACAGCATGGTGTTTTCCAAGTTCATCCAAGTGGTACCATGTTCAGTATTTCCTTTCTTTTTATGCTTCAATAGTATTTATCATATATACATACCATAATTTGTTTAAGCATTCATCTTTTAATGAACATTTGTTGTTTCCATGTTTTATTTTATTATAAATAATGCTGCTATAAACATTTGTTTACAATCTTCTATACAGACATGTTTTCATTTCTTTTGGGTATTTAACTAAGAGGAAAATTACTAGATCACAGGGCAGTTGTTTTTTTTGTTTGTTTGTTTTGTTTTTTTTAGCTTTTTGAGGAATCTTCAAACTGCTTTCCATGGTACCTACATAATTTTACCTTTCCACCAAAAATATAAACAGGTTCTAATTTCTTCACATGCTTGTTGACACTTTTTATTTTTTTATTTATTGGTGTTTAATTATAGCCATCCCAATAGGAGTATAAAGTATCGTGGTTTTGATTTGTATTTCCATAATGATCAATGAAGTTCAAAATCTTTTCATCTGTTTTTTGTCCATTGTATGTCTTTTTTTGGAGAAATATCTATTCTATCATTTGCCCTTTTTTTTAATTGGATAATTTGTCTTTTTGTTGTTAAGTTCTAGGAATTCTTTATAGTTTCTGGGTTATTAACTTTTATCATATATTATTTACAAATATTTTCTTCCATTATGTAAGTATCTTTGCACTTTCTTGATGATTTCATTTGATGCACAAAGTCTGTAATTTTGATGAAATTCAATTTATCTGTTTTTTTCTTTCATTGCTCATGTTTTTGGTGCCAAATCTAAGATTCTACTGGCAAATCTGAGTCCTGAAGATTTGCTTTTATGTTTTGTTTTATTTTAATATTTTTATAGTTTTAGCTCTTATATTTAGCTCATTAATGCATTTTGAGTTAACTTTTATGAATGGTATAGGTAGAAGGCCTAACTTTATTTTTTCACATGTGATTATCCAGTTGTCCTGGTGCCATTTGTTGAAGAAACTATTTTTCCTTTCATTATTCAATGCGGTTCATTCCACCTGGTAGCTCAATCCCAGCCCCTGGGTACTATTCAAGGTCACCCACTCACCACAGTGAATGAGTGGAAACTTTTTAGCCAGACCGTTTTGAGCCAGGACAATGCTGTAGCACCCCCAACATGGGCCTCAGAGTAAGACTCTCCCATAAATGAAACACAGATTGGCAAAGAATAAAACAGATCAGAAAGAAGATAAATGCTTGATTTTATATATGATTTTATACATGATTTGGAAATTTATACTTCCTAATTTCGAAAGTTACTATAAAACTATAATACTGAATATGATACCACTTCAATGAACCTTGAAAACACTGTGCTAATAGGCCACAGAATTTTTGGTTTGTGATTGGACTCCCCATTTTATTCCATTACTTGATATGTCTATCCTTTTTTAGTACCACGCTGGTTTTATTTTTTTCATATAAAAGAAATCATACAATATATGAACTTTCATGTCTAGTTTCTCTTACACAGCACAGTGTTTTCAAGGATCATTGAAGTAGTATCATTTTTAATAGTGATACATTTCAATAGTGTATTGGCCATTGAGGAATCCTTGCAATTTCATACAAATATGAGGATCAGCATTTCCATTTCTGCAAAAGTCATTTAAAGAAAAATAAAGATTGTATTGCATCCATAGGTCACTTAGGAGAATAGTAACACCTTAATAATCAATATTTTGCAGTTTTAACTATGTAAGCCTTTTTTCCTTTTTGATTGAATTTATATCCAGATATTTTATCCCAATGCATGTTATTTTAAATGGAATTGTTTTCCAATTTTCTTTCCAATTTTTCCAATTGTTTGATCATTGTCAGTTTACAGGAACATAACTGTTTTTGTATGTTGCTATTATACCAATACTGTAAGTTGATGATTAGCAACTTTACTGAATTCCTTTTTTAGGACTAGCAGTTTTTCTTGTGATTCTTTGGTGTTTTCTATATATAAAATCCTATCAATTACAAACTTGCTGCTACTTTAGTATATAATTCTGTTTTTCCTTTGACATGTGTTTCTGACATCTTTAATCAATTCATGTTACACTCCCAGGCATTTCTCTTCAACAGTTGGGAGGAAGATTTAGTTTATAGATTTTGATAATCTGTATAGCCCAGATTTCTCCAGTGTCCTTAGATCCTATTGTACTGTGTTCCTAGTCCTACTAGACGTTCCTTGTATTGAATCCTTTCCAACTCACTCTCAGTTTCAACTGCTGTTCTCAGATTGGCATGCCTCTTTTCCAGTGACTACCTGCAGATCATTTGGGAGTTCTCTTCTCAGAGACATCAGAGCCCAGCTTCCTTCCCTCTGCTTCCTCCCAAATGGATGTCGATGGTTTGTGGATCTTGCAACTACTGATCACTTATTGCATAATTGAAGGCTTATGGAGAAACTTTGTCTCCAAGTATTATTGTAGGTGTTGTTCATGGTTCCTTGCTTTTGCTATCCTAGCCGTACATTTTCAAAGTGCACCACCAAAAATGGGGGACCACAGACATCTCCTTTGCAGCCATTTATGGTGAGACCAGGGAGAAAAGTCTCCAGCCACCTCTAGCTGGGACACCCTGCCTAGAGACATTGTTTTGGGGGCATAGGGAGGCAGCAGAAGACTCCAGGAGCCAACAAAGAGGTCAGGAGCAGTGAAGAACTGGCACAGAAAGTGAGTGCTTGTGTGCCATCAGACCAGTTTGGAGGCAGTTTTCAGACAGGGCACACTTGTTAGAGTTACCTTGGGAGAACTTGGATGACTGAGTGACCTTGAATAGTGCCCAGGGGCTTGGATTGAGCTACCAGGCAGAGCTGTCATTGTTCAGCTGCTGGCTGGGCACGGCCATTGTGGAAGAACTGCCTGGGAAGAATAACCTACAGGGTCCTAGTACAAGGCCAGTTCTGGTGCACCTTCTAAGCTGCAGAGCCACCCCTGCGGAGACTTGAGGAAAACCTGCTTTCCTGGGAAAGCCACTGCATGCCCAAAGGACACTGTTGGGAAAGGTCCAGGTATGTCTATTAAGTAGGCTGATAAGAGCTTCAGGCTCCCAACATTGTGGGGATTGAGGGCAAAGAAATGAGGAAGATAGAACCAAGTCTCCTCATTAAGATTGTGGCTCCCAGCCTCCATTTTAGACAGCTATATCAGCATCATGATTAGCATCTCATACCCCAGAACATCACCTGTTGTCCAGGCAATATATTCCAATACATACATATTTTTTCCTTCTTTTTCTTTCAAAAATTTTCCCCATGTTTTCCCTTTACTTTTATATTTATAATTTTTCATTGTTTCTTCAAGAGTAAGGGCTCCATTTTTGCTACAGTTTTTCTGCTTTTATTCTTTTTTGTTCCAATATTTTCCCTTAAATTGATAACTTAAGTTTTCTGTTTGTTTTTTTGTTGTTGTATTTTTGTTTTTCCAGTTTACTTTCTTCAACAATAAGGGCTCCATTTTTGCTAGTTTTTCAACCCCTTTTATTCTACTCCTTTTATTCATTTTACTTCTTTTCTCTCTCATTTGTAAATATTTTTCCACTTTTCTTATATTTCCCACATAAATTTTTCAAATAACAACTAAATATACATCATATATAATTTCATTTTCAATTTTCCTTATATACTTTTATTATCATTATTTTATCTTCTTTTCTGAACTTTTTTATTATTTGTCAAGCTGTATTGCATTTATAGGAGAGGGCCTCACTCTGAGGCCTGGGATAAGGTGCCACAGCATTGGCCTGTCTCAAGAAAACCTTGATCCCCTGATCTGGGGGTCCTTCTAGCTTTGACCTTTGGAAGGACACTATTGGTAGGTCTTCATTGTGATATACTGCTGGGATTTTTGCTTCCCTATTTGGTGGAGGTGATGTCTTGTTTTTACTCAGGCTGGTAAAGAGCTCCTGACCTCAAGGGACCCACCCTTGAGACAAGAGACCAGAAATTGAGGGCATAGGTCAAAGCACCTCACTGAACACCACTATCACTCCTGTCTCTCTTTCTGTTCTTCTCTTCTTTTTGTCAATCTTTCCTTTTACCCCCACATTTCTTTTTCTTTTCTCTTTTTCTATCTTTTCTCACTTCTTGTTCTTCACATTTCTCTTGCTTTTGGTCCTATACCACAGGGGCACTTTAACAAGTAAGCATAGAGACAAGGTAATTTTAAGAGAAGGAGGAAATGAAAGTAAAAAGGAGGGGAAGGAAGTGGACAGGAAGAATACACTCATGAGGAGGAACCAACAGAGAAATTCTGGCAACATGAAAAGCCAGAACAGGGCAACACCGCCCCCAAGGGATCATGAAGTAGCTATCACAGAGGATTCCACCTACAAAGAAATAATGTAGCTAGGCCTGGTGGCTCATGCCTGTAATTCTAGCATTCTTGGAGGTCAAGCCAGGTGGAGTTCTCGAGTTCAGGAGTGCTAGACCAGCCTGAGCAAGAACAAGACATTGTCTCTAGAAAATAGCCAGGCATTGTGGTGGGCACCTGTAGTTCCAGTTTAGTGAGAGACTAAGACAAGAGGATTGCTTGAGCCCAAGACTGAAGTTGTTCTGAGCTATGATGCCATGGCACTCTACCAGGGCAACAAAGTGAGACTCTGCTTTGAAAAAAAAAAAAAAAAGAAAGAAAGAATAGAAATGACAGAAAGGGAATGTAAAATATGGATGATAAAAACAATGAAGGAAATTGCTGAGAAAGTGGAAAATAACCAAAAGGAAATCCAAAAACAGAGCCAAATAAGGGATGAAAGATATGAAGAATATATAAAGGATATAATGGAGCTGAAGGAATTGAAGGAGTCAATTAGGGAACTTAAAGATACAATAGAAAGCATCAATAACAGATTAGACAATAGAAAATAAAGAATCTCAGTGCTAGAGGATAAACCTCTTGAGCTAACACAGGCATTAAAGAGGCAGAAGAGAGAGGAAGCAGAATGTTCACTTAAGGAATTATGGCACTTCATGAAGCTTTCAAAAATACGAATTATAGGTATCCCAGAAGGTGAAGAAGAATGCTCCAGAGAAATGGAAGCCATACTAGGGGATATGTAAACATAGAGACAAGGTAATTTTAAGAGTAGGAGGAATAAATACATGAAAATTATAAATTATAAATGAAAATTTCCCAAGTATTACCAAAGATTCTGACACACACCTTTCAGAGGAATATCAAACCGCAGGTCATCTCAACTCAAACAGAGCTTCTTCAAGACACATGATTATGAACCTATGCAAAGTCAAGATGAAAAAGAAAATTCTACAAGCAATCAGGAGTAAGTTACAATTGACCTACAGGGGCAGATCCATCGGGGTGACAGTGAATTTCCCAACTGAAACTTTCCACACCAGAAGAGAATTGTTATTTACCTCTAACTTACCTAAACAAAACAATTTTCAACCTAGAATTCTATATCCTTCTAAGCTTCAAAATTGATGAAGAAATCAAATCTTTTACTGATGTGCAAACATTGAGGAAATTTACAAATCCAGCTCTATAGGAAATACTTAGACCTATTACCACCAGCAAACTAAACACCCAGAAACTAAAGTATAAAACCTAGCTTTCACAATGATACAAAGAATAAAATTAAGCAATGAACTTTCACAAAATAAGATGAATAGATTTCCACTATACCTATCAATTGTCTCAATAAATTTTAATGGCTTGAATTCCCCACTGAAGAGGCACAGGCTGCCTGATTAGATTACAAAAGCACAAGCCATCCATATGTGTCTCCAAGAAGCACAACTGGCCTCAAAGGATGGAACAAGACTTAGGGTGAAGGGATGGAATACAATATTTCAGACAAATGGAAATCAAAAGAAAGAAGGGGTTGCAATCTTATTTTCAGATACAAATTAAACCACACAATAAATTAGTCAGCACAATCTTGGGGAAAAAAAAAAAAAAAAAAAAACTGGAAGCATCATATTTTCTAATTGTAATGTATATTTTTAAAACGATAGTAATTTTAAAAGTATTGTGCTGACATAAAGACAAGCACATAAATCAATAGAACCAGAGAGCCCAGAAATAAATCTACACATATATAGTCAATGCCAATGGGAAAGGATAGCCTCTTTAACAGTGGTGTTGGGAAAACTGAATATCCATATGCAAAATAGTGAAATTACTTACTTCTTACTTATCCCATACACAAAAATCAACTGAAAATTAAAGACCTCAATATAAGACCTGAAACTGTAAAACTCCTAGAAGAAAACACAGAACTAAGTTTCATGACACTGGTGTTGGCAATGATTTCATGAATATGACCCCAAAGCAAAAGCATCAAAAACAAAAACAGACTACAGTAGAAGCTCTGCTAAGTTGACCACCCAAGAGACTGCAACAAACTTGTCAATTTACAGAGGTGGTCAATATAAGGAACTTCCACTGAGTACATGTGGTGCATGTCTGATCTGTGAAAATTAGATCAACTTAAGGAGGTGGGCGATGTAGGGAGGTGATCAATTATGAAGGTTCTATTGGATATCAAACTAAAAACTTCTGTATGAAAAAGAAAATGATATTTACATGAAAAAGAAACCTATGGGTAGAAGAAAATACTTTCAAGCCATATATGTAATACAGGGTTAATTTCCAAAATATATAAGAAACTGCTACAACTCAAAAGCAAAATTTAAAATTCTTTTTAAAAATAAACTAAGGATTAATTTCAATGAACACTTCTCCAAACACATGCAAATGATCACCAGGTACATGACAAGATGATATAGCAATTCCACCTCTGAGTGTTTATTTAAGAGAGTTAGAAACAAGATCTTGAAGATATACTGGTACTCCCATGTTAATTGCAATACTATTCCAAATGTCTAGAAAGTAAAAAAAATGAAATATTCACCTATGAATTAATGGATTAAAAATGTACTTACACATCCATCAGAATATCATTCAGCCTTACAAAAGGAGAAATTCTTGAAATATGCAACAGCATGGATGAACATAGAGGACATTTTACTAAGCAAAATAAGTTGGTCACATAAAAAATACTGCATGATTTCTCTATATAAGGTATCTAAAATAGTCAAACTCATAAAGGCAAAAAATAGAATGATAGTTGTTAAGGGCTTGAAGGAGGGGGAAAATGGGGAATAGCTAATCAATAAGCTTAATATTTTAGTTATGCAAAGTTCTAATAAAACATTGTCCCTATAAATTACAACACTGCATTGTATGATCACACTTAAAACTCTGTTAAGATGGTAGATCTTATGTTAAGTGTTCATGCCAGAAGGAAATTTAAAAATATGTAAATACATAATAGCATCCAAGTATTATTATGAAAAACACTAATCTGTATTATACTGAAGATATCATGATGGAAGTAATAATAATAACTGTACTTGCATAATAGTTACTATGTCCTAAATGATCTACTAAATGATACATAATTACATGTATTTATATTTAGTTCTTAACAATGTTATGAGTAAAAAAGTATTACTATTTTCACTTTACATTAAGGAATTTTAGCAATTTGTCAAGCTAAAGTGTTAGGAACAGAACATGGACCCAAGTCATCTTATGCTACCTTAGCTCTTGGCCATTGATGTATACTATTTATCTCTTTTTACTACTGTTTGACACAAAATATTAAACTTGTTTGGGAGGAAATTAATAAAAGGATAAAGCACAGAGGAAATTAACTGTTCTCCCTCCCTTGTTTCAACTTACCTTTATGAATCCTCTGCAATAATTTTCTCTGAGTTGCTTCAACTCCCTTTAATGAGTCCTCTTCCAGCTAACTTTAGACTATTGAGTCAATATTCTCACTGATTTAGCTCCTCTTTTATAATTTATAATCTCATACCTAGCAGAATTTATGCTTTTATATCTGACTCAAAGTATGTTTCTAATTCCATATGAAAGTGGTTATGTGCTGTGGTTATGTGCCATCACAGTTGTAGTTATGAACTGGTGTCCTGCACCTGGATGCTTACATTTTATCCTGTCTAGTTTCTACCTCATCCTACTTTTCTGTTCATCATTTCATTTGCACATTACTTCATGCCTTGGCCTTAAGGTTCAGCTTTATTTTCTCAGCAACACCCTGGCTTTCTCTGGATCTTTTCTTCCCCTGCTTCTAGTTTTCTGCCTCACCTATACTGTCTCTGACTTTCTTGAGTAAATATCTCTTTTGCTTTAGTTTGATTCCTAGACTCACAACAATATTTTCATCAGAATCTTACTTCAAAAATGAATTTCCCAATGTGGCTCCATTACCTAGAGTATCATGCTTCAGCCATATAGCCATTTCCAATCTTAAAAACTTTGTGAACTTTGTCTATGGCAGGGGCCCACTGAGGGCATTTATACGGCCCGCTGGGTGTTTTTGCCACAGATGCCTGTCATGCTTAGCAGCTGATTTGTCCCGAGCCGCAGTGCATATGTGTTGAATGTGCACCAACTCTCCGACTCCACTCCTTCTCTCTGTCTCTCCCAGCTGGGTGTTTTTGCCATCCTGCTTAGCAGCCATCTAGTCCCCGCCTACAGTGCGCATGTGTGGAATGTGCCCCACACTCTCCGACTCCTCTTCTCAGTCTCTGGTGTAATCGGAGGAGTCACCAGGTTGCCTGTGCAGAGTCTGCTGCTGCCTAAAGACCAAGGTAAGAACAAGTTAGAATTTATTTTTATTTATTTTTTATTTTTAAAGTTAAGAGGTCTTTTTTTTGCGGTTAAGGGGGGCCTTTTTTTCTGATGTTAGGAGGTGTTTTTTTTTTTTTACGGATGGGGGTGACTTTTTTTGAAGTTGGGAGACCCTATGTTTTAAGTTGGTCAGTTGGGTGGGGGTGGTAACTAGGGGGGTTGCATCACAGTGATAACACAAATAGTTGGCACTCAGTGCTAATGCAAATTGTCAGTGCTCAGAACTAATGCAAATGGTCAGAGCTCAGAGGTAATGCAAATAGTGCTCAGTGGTGATGATAATTGTAAGTGCTCAGTGTTAATGCAAATTGTTAGCACTCAGTATTAATGGAAATTGTCAGCAGTGTTAATGCAAATGGCCAGTGCTCAGTGTTATCACATGGGGGCCCAAAACTGGTAATCAACCTAGGGCCCCATGGAAACTTAATCCAGCTCTGCAGACAGCCGAAGAGTAGGAAACCCAATTTAATTGGCAGTAAGTGCATTTATATTCTGATTGATATTCAGTTGTGTATGATGTTGTATGTTGTGTGCTGTGTAAGCCCCAGTTCACACTGTTGCGATCTCTGAGCAGTGTGAGTTCAGCCGTACAAGCATATGGCATACAAACATACAAGCATATGGCTGAACTCACATTAGATTCAGAAGAAAAAGGCATATGTGCCTTCTTTTTTCCTGCAATGGAATCTGATTGCATGGGTGAGCAGACCCATGCGATCAGATTCCTGTGCAAGTTCACAGATTGCAGTGTGGTTCTCACAGGGTAATGTGAACGGGAAAGGTGGTGGAGGAACTGGCTCTGTAATCATGCCTGTTCCCACACCGCACCAGTGTGAGCCTGAGGTAAAAGCAGAGTTCCACCATATGGGCACTGGAGAGGCTGAAATGATGTGGACTGGCAAGGCTGCATTGATGGAACTGATCAGACTGCATTGATGGGCAGTGCAGTCTATATGTCTCTGTGTGGGCAAAGTTATTGCTAGTATATTTTTTTTGGATCACTGTATATATATATTGGTATTTTACTAATAGCAATTTGGAATCCCTAGGAAACAGTGATATCAAGAAAGAGAAAAATTGACTCAGAGTGTAGACAGGGGTGGCGAACAAGTTCGACTACGCGCTCGGAGATCGCTCCTCAGAGGTCCCTCCTCAGAAGCAGCATAACAAAATCCAAACTTGGCAAAGAGCCACAGTATACAAAATAATGATAAGAGGCAAAGAGCCAAAATTC
>CAUYPK010057982.1:0-13325 GCA_963574355.1 Loris lydekkerianus | reverse complement strand
TCTGCGAACAGGATTGCAACGCCTGCTTTTTTCTGCTTTCCATTTGCCTGGAATATAGATGACCATCCCTTCACCTTGAGTCTATATTTGTCTTTTAATGTAAGATGCGATTCTTGGATGCAGCAGATATCTGGCTTGAGTGTTATAGCATCACAGCTCACAGCAACCTCCAACTCCTGGGCTCAGGCGATTCACTTGCCTCAACCTCCCAAGTAGCTGGGACTACAGGCGCCTGCTACAATGCCTGGCTATTTTTCAGTTGTAGCCGTCATTGTTGTTTGGCAGGCCCTGGGCTGGATTTGAACCCACCAGCTCAGGTGTATGTGGCTGGTGGCTTTAGGTGTATGTGGCTGGTGCCACTTGAGCCACAGGCGCCTAGATTATTGTTTTCTTTGAGACACAACCTCATTCTGTTTTCCAGGCTAGAGTGGCATGATATCAGCCTAGCTCATAGTAACCTCAAACTCTTGGGCTTAAGCAGTCCTCCCACCTTAGCCTCCTGAGTAGCTGAGACTACAGCCACCATGTCCAGCTTATTTTTCTATTTTTAGTAGAGACAGCTGTTTTTTTTTTTTTTTTTTTGAGACAGTGTCTCACTATGTTGCTGGGGCGTCACAGCTCACAGCAACCTCAAACTCCTGGGCTTAGGCAATTCTCTTGCCTCAGCCTCCCAAGTAGCTGAGACCACCAGTGCCCACCACAAAGCCCAGCTATTTTTTTGTTGCATTTGTCATTGTTGTTTAGCTGTCCCAGGTCAGTTTCGAACTAGTCAGCTTGGGTATATGTGGCTGGTGCCGTAACCACTGGGCTATAGGCATCAAGCCAGTAAAGACAGCACTTGCTCAGGCTTATCTGGAAGTCCTGATTTCAAGGAGGATCCTCCTGCCTTGGCCTCCCAGAGTGCTAGGATTACAGGCACGAGCCACCATGCCTGATCTCTTTCTGAGTAGGTTATATGAGTCTAGAAATTTATCCATTTCCCTAGCTTTTCTAATTGTTGGCATATACTTGTTTGTGTAATAGTCTCTAAGGATCATTTGTATTTCTGTAGAATCAGATACTATCAGTTATAGTATCTCTTTTTTAATGTCTGATTTTATTTATTTGGGTCTTTTTCTTTCTTGCTAGGCAGTGGTTTTGTCTCAATTTCATTTATTTCTTGTCTGATTTTTATTATTTTTTTTCTACTAGTTTTGAGTTTGGTGTTGCTTTTCTAGTTCTTTGAGATACGATGTTTAGGTTTTTAAATTTTTTCTACTTTTTGATGGTAGGTGTTTATTATTAAAAATTTCCTTTTTACTACTGCTTTTACTGTATCCCATAAGTTTTGCTATGTTGTGTTTCAAGAAATTTTTTAATTTCCCCCTTAATTTGTTCTTTGACTCATTGGTCATTCAGGAGCTTGTTGTTTAATTTCTATTTGTATAATTTTGAAATTTCCTTTTATTGTTGATTTCTGGTTTTATTTCATTGTGGTCAGAAGAGATACTTGACTGATTTCAGTTCTTTAAATTTGTTGACTTGTTTTGTAGCCTAACATGTTCTCTGTCCTGGAGAATATTACATGTGCTGATGAAAAGAATTATTTCTGTAGCTGGTAGATGAAGTGTTACATAAATCTCGTTAAGTTCGTTTGGTCTGAAGTGCAGTTTAAATCTTACGTTTCTTCTTGATTTTTCTGTCTATATGATCTGTCCAGTGCTGAGAGTAGAGTTTTGAAGTCCCTAACTACTGCCATATTAGAATAAATCTCTCTTTAGATCTAATAATACTTGTTTTATACATGTAGGTGCTCTGGTATTGGGTGTATATATATGCATATTACATACATACTTATAAATTGTTTATCTTCATGCTGAATTGATCTTATTATCATCATTATTATTATTTGTAGAGACAGAGTCATACTTTATTGCTCTCCGTAGAGTGCCGTGGCGCCACACTGCTCACAGCAACCTCCAGCTCCTGGGCGTAGGTGATTCTCTTGCCTCAGCCTCCCAAGTAGCTGGGACTATAGGTGCCCGCCACAAAGCCCAGCTATTTTTTTTCTTGCAGTTCAGCCCGGGCTGGGTTTGAACCCGCCACCCTTGGTATATGGGGCCGGTGCCCTACCCACTGAGCTATAGGTGTCGCCTGATCCCTGTATTATTATATAATTACCTTCTTCATCTCTTATTATAGTTTAAAATCTGTTTTCTTTGATATAAATATAGCTACTCCTACGGACTTTGGTTTTGTTTTTGTGGGATATCTTTTTCTGTTTACTTTCAGTATGTGTCTTTACAGGGGAGGCAAGCTTCTTGTAGCAACGTAAAAGTAGGTCATGTGTTTTTAAAATTCATTCAATTAGCTCATACATTTTCTTTAGTCCGTATGTTTTAAGTGGGGAATTTAATCTGTTCACTTTCAAGGTTATTGTTGGTAGGTGAGGACTTCTGTTGTTTTGTTTTCTGGCTGTTTTGTATTATCTTTTTTTCCTTTCTTCCTCTCATTGTTATTGTGGTTTGGCATTTTTTTGTAGTACTCAGGTTTCATCCCCTCCCTCCCGGCCCTCGCTTCTCTCTATATGTATCTACCCTACTGGTGAATTTTATATGACATAGTTGTGTGTGTTGTCATAATAGTGATCATTGTCTTTTCACTTTTAGATGTTGGACTCCCTTAAGTATTTCTTGTAAGTGTGGTTTATTGGTGATGAATTCCTTCAGTTTTTGCCTGTCAGGGAAGTACTTTATTTCTCATTTTTGAAGGACAGGATTGGTGGGTATGGTATTCTTGTCTGTCTATTTTTTTTTTTTTTTTTTCCTTTTAGCATTTTGAATATATCAGTCCTCTTCTCTCTTGGCCTGAAGATTTCTGTGAAAAAATCTGTTAGTCTAATGGGTCTTCCCTTCACTTTTTTACTCTTGCTATTTTTAGATTTGTCTTTGTCTTTTGACACTTTAAGTATAAGGTGCCTTGGGAGGACATTTTGGGTTCAGTCTACTTGGGTACCTTTGAACTTGGAACCAGACATCTCAGACTTGGGAAAATTTCAGCCATTATTTTATTAAATAGGTTTTCTACATCTTTTTCTTTCTCCTTCTGGAAATCCTGCAATATGTACCTATATACTCGAGTATAAGCCGAGTTTTTTCGGCACAAAATTTGTGCTGAAAAACCCGAACTCGGCACAAATTTTGTGCTGGAAAAACTCGGCTTATACTCGAGTATATACGGTATATTTGTTCACTTAATGCTATGCCATAAGTTTTGCAGGCTTTCTTTACTCTGTTTATTTATTTTTTTTATTTCTTAAGTCCTTTTTTTTACTCTTTGTTCTTTGTGTTTTGTTTTGTTTCACTCTGGCTGGGTAATTTCTTTTTCTTTTCTTTTTTTTTTTCCTTTTTGACTGGATAATTTCAAATGAGCTATCTCCAAGTTCAGAAATTCTTTGTTTTGCTTTATCATGTCTGCTGTTGTATTTTTTCTTTCCTTCCATTTGATTCTTTGGTTGCATTTTGGTTATTTTTTGGATATCTATCTCTTTGTCAAATTATTCGTAAAGTGTTTTTCTGATTTCCTTTTCTATCTGCATTTTATTATATCTTGTCAAGTTTCTGTAAGAGCATTAATTTGAATTCCTTTTATGGCAGTTTGTTTTTTATTTCATTGGATTCTTTTACTAGAGGCCTATTCTGTTGAGCCCAGTACTCTGAGGTTGCTCCCCTCCTATCCCCTCCCCTCCCCTACCTTCTTCTTTTCTTTCTTCTTCTTTTTTAAAAAGATAAGGCCTTACTCTTGTTAACTGGGCCAGAGTGTAGTGGTATCATTCTAGCTCACTGCAACTTCAGAGTACTGGGCTCAAGCGATTCTCCCGCCTCAGTCTCCTGGGACTACAGTATTCTGCAGTCTCCTGCAGTCCCGGGAGACTGAGGCACGAGGATCACTTGAGCATAGGCTAATTTTTCTAGTTTTTTGTAGAGATGTGGTATAAGGTCTTGCTCTTGCTCAGGCTAGTTTGAAACTTGTGGTCTCAAGCAATCCTCCTGCCTTAGCCTCTCAAATTCTTTATAAATGTAAACTCATTTAATATCCACAAAATAGTATAAGGTAGATACTATAATTGGTCACATACTAATTTTTATAGATGAAGTAACTGTTAACATGGAGAGGTTATATAATCAGGCACAATTATTCATCTAATAGTAAGTGGTAGCGGTAGGATTTGTACTTTGGCTTCAGAGGGCAGGGATTTTGTCTGTTTTAATTGCTTCTGTAATCTCGTATGTAGAACATTGCCTGAATATAGTAGTTTTCAACAAATATTTGTTTAATGAATGAGTTAATGAGCCACTTTGCTGTACTGCATGTTCCTTCCCAGAATGGGATTCTAAGTGTGGCCCTAATCAGTTACTTTCTTGGGCTGAAATATTACTTGCTGACTACAAGTGTTGTATTTCCTTTAGTTTCCAAGCTTCTCTTTGACTATAAGCAGAGATAAGGATGGGCTGGCATTAACCCTGGGTCCTATGAGAAGGACCACTTCTGCCTTACACTGTCAACTTTGGTTTTCTGACATGATAGTAATAGACTGCTTTGATGTTTCTATTCTTTCCACTCATGTATTGAGAGCTTGTTGAGATATTTGATGCGAACTTAATGCTTCTCATCTTATCTGTTAACTCTTGACTTTCATGATCATTTTTCCCAAAAACTCAAACAAGGGCAAGGCAGGAGGATTACTGAAGGCTGGGAATTCAAGACCAACTTGGGCATCATAGCAAGAGCCTGTCTCTGCAAAAAATAAAAAATTACCTGGGCATGATGGTATTTATCTATATTCCCAGGTACTTGGGAAGTTGAGGGAGGAGAATTGATTAAGCCTGGGAGTTTGAGATTGCAATGAGCTATGATTGGGCCACTGCACTCCATCTTGGGCAACAGAGCAAGACCCTTTTTAAAAAAAAAAAGATAGTAAAGAAAAGAAAAAATATCCTACTCGAACAGAAGCATCAGTAAAGGCATTGTTAGTGTTATTATTTAAAAATAATGTGAAATAGTTAGGCTGTTTGATCAAGCACCATTTTCAAATATATCTATGGCTACAATTTTATGTTAAGAGAGAAATAAGGAAACTTTCACTTGAATTTTCAGTTTTTGGATAGGGATAGTGTTATAGATTGCTTAGAAGTTAGTGTCTATTTCTTGATCGCTTCATGGGATAGATAGTTCAAATTATATTGAAAGTAGTTATTTTCTCTTTGTTTTCTGTTTTCCTATTCCTGAGTCTGCTTGAACTGTAACTGGATTGGCGAAATTGGGGAATTGGCTAAAGTAGACCATAGGACTCTTAATTTCATAAATAATGTTCAATAGATTACTTTTTTTTGCTTTTTATATTAATCATTTTTTTTTATTTTTACATATACATGTGTTTATTAGGTTTCCATTTTTTTGCCTTCACAAAATTAAAAAGGTTTAAATTTTAATAACAATGTTTAAAATAAGGACTAGAAACAAAAACCTCGTAAAGAACGAATGAACATAATACATTCAGAAAAGAAATCAGACAATTGCTACATTGAAATATTAAGCAATAATAATAATGCAAAGAAAGTAATATTCACATTGTCAAATAAGAGTATGTCTATTATAGAATGCTTTGACTCTGAGGTTCAGTATGGAGTCATCAGTTAACTTATTTTTTTTTTAAGTCTCAAAAAATGGACAACTAATATTTATAAATATATGTGCTGCCGAAGCGAGCACTACAACTAATATTTATAAATAAAATTAATGGATAATTTTGAAAAACAGATCATGCCAAATCTTATAGACAATAGAAAAAGAAGAAATGCTTCAAAATCATTCTACTTGATCTGGGTATACCTGATATTAACATTGAAGAAAATATATTATTATAGAGGGGAAATTACAAACTTGTCACTTATAAATGAGGATGCAATATCCTAAACAACATTCTAACAAGTTGAATTAAAAATTAATGTTTAAGTAATGTACTGTGGTTGAAAAGTACATTTATTTTACTGAATTCAATGAATGTAATGACTAAAAATAACTGACAACCGAAAGAAGAACAAAAAAAGAAGGTTTTCCTTGTTTCTCAAAAGCACGGTTTTCAAAAGCATGTAATTTTTCTAAGTTTTAACCTCAGGGAGACTGAATAATGACAAGTCCTCAGTCCTGCCTTCTCTCGGGTAACTGGGTGACAACATTACCCTGCTGATTTTCTCTTGTGTGAGCTGATAGACTCCCTCTCCTTATCATAAAAGGGAAATGGGTCTTCTTTTATTGATTTTTCAGGTTTTTGCTCATGGATCAGATCTCAAATGCCTTCAGGGGGGTCCTGATGGCCCTCAAGTGCCAAAGTCTTATCTTGCTTTGATAAGAAGGCTGTGGGTAATGATTGCAGGGAGAGAGTGAGGGGGTGAGGACGCAGAGCAGTGGTTCCTGCCATTCAGCTTGGGCAGAGAGCAAAGCAGAAAACCAAGACTTGCGAGTTTTGGCGTGTTGGGAGCAGGGAGCTGGCATGCCCGCGTCTGGGGGACAGCTGACAGCAGGAAAGAAGGGCACAATCCAGCAAGACTCTAGCCTAGAGCTGGGCAGCACGGCCACCATCCAATAATCTCTGGGTGCTGGAGAATGGAGGAGCAGCTACACCCATGTCATGCGTGGAGCTGTCCTGTTGGTCTCACTAGGCACAGAAATAAAAGTGGCCCTGTGTAGAGCTCATCCAAAGCAACCAAACTCCTCTGCAGCCCAGCAGCCTGGAGGCAGCCACACCCCAAACCAGGTATTCTGTGCAGCACCTGCGGTGAATTCAGTGGATGAGGAAAATCTCCTTCTTTGGAAAAGAAGGCGGGGAGAGAGTGAGAAAAACAGACATAGAGGAAGGCAGATGAGGACAGGGAAGAAAAAACAGGTGGCACCTGTCGCTTTCACCATCTCTACCGAGTTTTCAATTTACTGCGAAAAGGTGCAGGCTTGGACACTGACAGGCTCAGGTACAATTGGAGAGAAAGCCCACACAGAGTTAACAGCAACCCCCCTTCTTTGTCAGCTGGGCATTCCTCCAAGTCCACTACACTGGTGTTATACTCTGCAGAAGGTGTGGCTGTGTCTGCACAGCTCAGATTTCTACAGTGCAGACTTGTGGTCATCACATACTTATAATCCATTTGCATTTTTCTCTTTCACACAGAGGAACACTGTGTGTGTTTCCTGAGGCCCCTGGTTACTGGGCCAGTACTCCTAAACACATTCATATATTTTTTCCTCTTAGAATATATTTAGCACAAACGAAAAATAAGAGATCGTCTAACCTATCTGTATTGCTGGTTCTGTTAAATTGATTCTTATTGTGTTATTTTTGTGAGATTTAAAACAAAGATCAGAACTCTCAAAACGTGAGTGAAAATAGAAACCCTAAAATCTATGGATACTGGCAGACGATCATTAAATAAAGTTTACTTTTACTTTTAGTATGTGCTGATTACTCATGCCAAAGAATCTTAAAATGTTTAATTGCAGTGCTCACTGTCATGAACATGGGCTTGAGTAGAAGAACTTCCATACCTCGCCTTGAGGTGGAACTTTTTTTTTTTTGAGACAGAGTCTCAAGCTGTTGCCCTGGGTAGAGTGTGGTGGTGTCATAGCTCACAGCAATCTCCAACTCTTGGGCTCAAGTGACCCTCTTCCTCAGTTTTTCTATTTTCAGTAGAGATGGGGGTCTTCCTTTTGCTCAGGCTGGTTAAGGTGAAACTTTTATTAACTCATATTCAGTGGGTCATCCCTCTTATAGTCATTTTTATCAGGACAATCAAAAATACTTTCCAAAGGTATTTTAAACACCTACTCTATGCCAAGTTCTGCAGTAAGGCCTAGTGCTTTTCTAATTAAATTCACTCATCACTTTTTTAAATTAAAGGAATAACAAAATCCCCTTGGCTTTTAAACATCAGCGGTTTAAAATCTTGCCCTTTTTGGGTGAAAAACATTACCCAACACTTTAAACTTAAATAAATCATCTCAAAGATAGTGTCTCAGGAATGTTGAACTACTTTAAGGCAACTTTTAATGAAATCTGCCAAAACCTTATCCTGGACAGTGCTACGGAGGAAGCTGTGCCCCTAGGCTGGAGATTCAGTTCAGGACTTTGAAGAGGCTGCTTAATGCTGGAGGCCTTTCTGATTTTTTAGGGAAGGTAAAAAACCTATTTCCCTAACCACATCCCAGGTTCCTTGGCTGGATTCATGAATCAAATGGGTAAGAAAACTAACAAGAGAAAACCAAGTTTTAATTACAGACATACAAAGTTTTTGTTTGTTTTTCTTTTGAGACAGAGTCTCAAGCTGTCACCTTGGGTAGAGTGCCGTGGCGTTACAGCTCACAGCAACCTCAAACTCTTGGGCTTAAGCAATTCTCTTGCCTCAGCCTCCTGAGTAGCTAGGACTACAGGCACCCACCACAATGCCCGGCTATATTTTGTTGTTGTTGCAGTTGTCATTATTGTTTAGCAGGCCTGGGCTGGGTTCAAATCTGCCAGTCTCAACATATGTGGCCGGTGCCCTACCCACTGAGCTACAGGTGCTGCCCCATCCAAAGTTTTAATTACAAACACATAAGAGAGTGTCACAAAGGAATGAGACTCAGGGAGGCGGCCAGATAACTGTGGCTAATGTACCATCTTAGGCTGAACAGAGATCCTTTAATGACTTTTGTAAATGATTACATTTTGATTGTCCTAACAAAAATGACTGGCTGGAGAGGTAACACATTGAAGGTGAGAGATTTAATAGATGTTCCTCCTCAAGGATGAGCATGGAAGCCAAGCCCACATTCATTACAGGGAGCACTATAATTAAAATGAATTTGGAGCTTCTGGGTGGGGAAGTTAAGCTATGGGAAGGTAAAGGGAGAAAATGTGTGGGAAATAATATACAAGCTAGCTATGTAGAAGCAATAAAAGAGAATATGGATATATGGCATCGCAAAATTAGAAAAAATTAGACAGCAAAAGATAACACAAAGTTAATGAAAAACAATAAATATGAAATAAATAGTATTTGTCATGCAAATCAGGGATGATTTTAACAGCTGTACTCCATAAAAATAGATTAAAATTTAATAAGAAAAGACCAATAGTCCAATAAAATGTGAACAAAGTATGAGACTAGATAATGGCTAAGAAAAGCAAGGCTATGTAGCCAAAAGACATAAGGAGATGCTTTACATAGTCAAGGGAGGCACAAAGCAGTGTAAAGAGACCTATTTTTATTGTACTCATAGAGACTGGAAAAAATTTAAGAGTATCACCATGTGCTCTTATCAGTGATTTGGGGAAAAGATACTCTGACATTCTGGCTTTCTTCCATCCCTAAATCCTGTTCTTAGAAATCTATTCCAGAAACATCGCCACAGTGTGTGTTTGTGTGTATGAGTATGAGTATGATATGAGTATGGAAAAACGCAGAAACTCATTATCTCGGATATACTATTACTTACACATACATACGTGTGTATATCTGTGTGTCCATATGACATTTAAATCAAAATTAAAAAGAAAACACAACCAACTAAATGTAATAAACATTTAATGACCCAGTCATGAGAAAACAGATCTAGGATTTATTTTAAGCCATAATGTCCTAAGAAAGCAATACATATGCCTTGATTTTTAAAAAATTTATGACTTTAGAGACAAGACCCTTTGAAACTTGATTCATTAGTTTATCTATTTAACCAATTAGTTTCAATTTGCTATAAGATCAGTGTCTCATCTATTTATTTATATTTTGCTATTTTTTTCCGTTTATACAATGCACAAAGTTTGCCACAGACATAAGCATAAATACATTATTTACTTATGTATTTGTCAATGTTAATTTTTATTCTCATATACACCCAGGACAGAGTAAAGTATCTTTTAAGCAAGGGACTTATGAGCCTGGGGTTTTGATTGTGCTGGAGATAGTGAATGAAACGCACAGATGACAAGCAAGTAGAATCCAATGTGACAAATTCTGGATGGAAGGAGTCCAGATCTAGAGGAAAACAGCAGAGCTCCAGCAAGCCTGTCTAAAGCATTCAACCCAGCCTAAAAGCTCCTCAGAGAAAGATGTTCCAGGTGAAGCCCTCTAGTGGAGAGTCCAGAAAACAGCGCCAGACAGGGCTGGGGAGAGAGATAGGGCCCATCAAGGAGGGTCTTGTAAGATGGGGGAAGAATTTGGATCTCACCTGGCAAGTAGCGTGGACCCGCTGAAGCATTCTACACCAGGAAGGATGCAAGCAAAACTTTGTTCTAAAAGAGAACTCTGCAAATTGGAGAATGATTGATATCAGGCGAGATGAAGGCTGAAGGAGAGGTTGGTGTGTTGTTTAATGAGAAATAATACATATAGCCTGAGATAGGGCAGTGTCAAGGGCTAGGAAAAGAGACTGGAAGGAATGCAGGTAGCATTTACCAGACGGCATAGTGATGTCTTGACTAGGCTTGGGATGTGAGGGAGATAGTGGCCAGAGTTCTCAAGCAGCTCTCAGGAAGTTCCAGAAGAAATATGGGATTCCTCATCCCAAGCAAGAAGGTGAGATGGCAGCCGTATCATCTCTTCACAAATGTCCCCAGGTCATGAATCATGGGAGCTCAGACAGAACCAGCTCCACAGAGGACCATGTACGACAAGGAATACTGCTGTAGAGCTGCAGAGCGCACCCACTGTGGAGGGGCGCTGCCCATCCATTCACCAGGAACAGGCTGCATCTCATTATGGGATTTAATTATTCTGAGCAGTTAATCATCAAGACTTTGCCTAATGATGATTATCTCAATTATGCACCCTGGGGGCCTGGACATAGCCACCTCTGTCAGGGGCAGATGAAGAGAGATGAATATGCTGGTTGTGCCAAGGATGGGCCCAGAAATAGCGAGGGATTAATATGGGGAGCTGCGCACTCAGTAACTGAGCCCTCAGCAGCTGGAATCCCACAGTCGCTGGGAGGCTGCTCAAGCGTCCACTCTGGCTGCAGAGGGCAGGCCAACAACATTGCCTTGGCATGGCCATTTCACAGCGTCTGGGAGAGCACAAGGTCTACAGGCCTATGTCCTTCCTGAGCTCCAGAGGAAAGAAGTGAGGCTGGGGCAAGAAAGGAATACCAGGGGGCGCCAGTCACTCTAGCTTCCCCATCACTTGTTCCCAGCCGCAGAGGACCCCACACAGTTACAGGGGCAGAATTCCTTGAGAATCTCACTCTGGACAGATTCCAGCTAACCCAGGGAGTATACACATGAGAATGTCCCAAGTGCTACCTGAAAATCCTATGGTCTTAAAGTAGCTCAGACTTTCCAGCCTTTTACTCTACTTTTGATCTTTAAGCAAATGATCAAAAAGAAGAAAACCTATCTTGCACAAAGGTAGTTACACAAATGTACTTAACTGCAGCAACATTTATTCAGAAAAAGGGGGAAAAAAGAGAAATAGTTTAGATGCCCCAATAATGGAGAGAAATAGATATATAAATTTAATCTGGTGAAGTCATCATATTGTATACTATACAGCCAATTAAAAAAAAAATGCTTGCTAGAGTTTCTGACAAAATAGAAAAGTGCTTATGTTGTAAAGTTCAAAATTAAGATATAATTTATGTAATATGAGCTTATATATGTAAATTAGGCATAAAATATCAAACGGTCAAATTTTTTGTTGATGGCCATATAATTGATTTTGTTTCCTTTCTATTTTTCTGTAGTTTCCAAGTTTTTTATAGTGAAGAGAAGCTATTACTGTTATAATAAGTACAATTTATTTTCTTTAAATGAAAGTACCAAAAAGATAAAAGGCCATAGGGAAATAGGAAAGGTAGGGATGTACGTATAGAAAGAAAACGAACACACAAGCAAAGAAAATTCAGATAAAACAATCTTTCATTATTTAATCTAAATAATTAGAAAGACTATCTTGGGATCACAATATAGTCACGTCTAGATAATTGGATTTAAAAGGAATCACAGAGGTCAAACTCTAATGCTAGTGCTTATGAGTTTACATCAGAATAATGATTTCCCTTGAAAATACATTGGAAAGCAACCAAGAGGATGCTCAGGATTCCTCAACAGATGGAGACACGGAAGCATGGAGAAACAGCAGGAACTTACCAAGAAAGAGGTGGACTCAGGGAGTCCCAGAATGCACTAGGGTCTGAGAGTGCTGAGTCCCGCTGAGCAGCCAGGAGCAGAGGCAAATCTGCACCAGCCTCTTCAATGACAGCCCCTTTCACTGTGTTCTGTTCCCTGCTCTGATAAATGGGTGGTCTGTCTCCCTCACTGCATGTTGAGCTCTACGGGGCTGGGGATTATTGCTTAATTAATTTTGTATCTTCAGCAAATATCACAGCACCTCAATAAATGTTCCATAAAGGCCCCTTCAAAATCACTTTGTAGCCACATTTTGAATGGGAAAATGCTAATTTATAAATAAGCACTTGCTGAGTGTTGGGGTGGTGGCTCAGGTCTGTAATCTTAGCATGCTGGGAGGCTGAGGTGGGTGGATTGCCTGAGGGGAGTTCAAGACCAGTTTGAGCAAGAGTGAGACCCTACCACTAAAAATAGCTGGGTGTTGTGGCAGGTGCCTGTAATCCCAGCTACTTTGGAGATTGAGGCCAGAGGATCACTTGAGCCCCACAGTTTGAGGCTGCTGTGAGTTATGACACCATGACACTCTACCCAAGGTGACAGAGTAAGACTCTGTCTCAAAAAAAAAAAAAAAAAAAAAAATATATATATATATATATATATACCCACAAACACATATATATGTTTGCACTTGCCGAGTGTTGATTTTGCAGAGCAGGGACAAGACACTATTTTGAAACAGGGAATCTCTTTCCACAGCATTATGCCGTCTATGTGCTGACACTGCACCAGGAGTCCTACTGAAATCCTATTTAGCCCGGAGAGGAGAAGGCTGAAGACCAATCAACTATTACACATCAACCAGCAGTCACTGAGCTCCCTTCTCTTCCCTGATGCACTGAACAATAAAATCACTGGAACAATACAGCAGGGGCCTCGAGGCCAGGACTGTGGGACATATTCAAATACAAGCTGTTGCTCTTTTACAGCACCACTGAGGAAAAACTGCAATAACAGGTTTAAATTGAAACAAGCAAAATTAGGTTCAGGTTCATACATACCTCATTGCTGAATATCACTACAGTCACCTTTGAGGTACTCCCCTTGGGAAGCTATGCACTAATGCCAGCACCTAGTCCACCCTTCAAAGCAATTTTGTAACTTGTTTTCTGGAATGATCATCAGAGCCATTGTC